>JADBJO010001376.1:367500-372500 GCA_016801955.1 Conus betulinus | reverse complement strand
TCCTCTCTCTCTCGCCTCCTCTCATCTCCCCCGTCTCCAGAAGATCTCTCTCATCTCTCTCTCCCACATCTCTCTCTGTCTGTCTCGTCTCTCTCTCCTCCCCTGGGTCTGTCCTGTCCTCGCTCTCTCTCTCTCTCTCTCACTCATCTCTGCTCTCTCTCTCTTCTCTCCCTTCCTTTCTGCGCACGCGTGTGCGTGCCATGCTTGCGTACGCGCATGGGGGGCTTTCGCGCGCGCAGCGCCGCACGCGCGCGCGTGTGTGTATGGCATGTGTGCGTGCGTGCTTACGTGTTTTTGCTTACGTGTGTGTGTGTTTGTGTGTGTGTGTGTGTGTGTGTGGGTGTGTGTGTGTGTGTGGTGTGTGTGTGTGTGTGTGTGTGTGCATGCGTGCGTGTGTGTGTGTGTGTTGTGTGTGTGTGTGTGTGTGTGTGTGTGTGTGTGTGTGTGTGTGTGTGTGTGTGTGTTGCGCGCGCGCGCGCGCGCGCGCCCTTGCTCGTGTGTATGGTGTGTGTTGTGTGTTGTGGTGTGTGTTTGTGTGTGTGTGTTTGTGTGTGTGTGTGGAGAGATGAGAGAGAGAGAGGAGAGAGAGAGAGAGAGAGAGTTACCGCTTGCATATCTGAACTCTAGAGTCGATATTCAGAGGCTCTACGAGATGTACGAAAGGTATGTTTTATTTAATAGTCTGTTCCCTTGAAATGAGCTTCACATAAGCTTATTCAATCAAATGTCAGTGTCAATTCATTCTCTCTCTCTCTCTCTCTCGACATTCGGCTCTCTCTCTCTCGGTCCTCTCTCTCTCTCTCGCTCTCTCTCTCTCTCTTGTGGGTGTGTGTGTGTGTGTGAGAGAGAGAGAGAGGAGAGAAAGAGAGGAGAGAGAGAGAGAGACATCTGTCTGGTTTTTTTCCTTTATTTTTTGCGCTATCGGCATCATTCTCTCTCTCTTCGTCGCCTCGCTCCTCGCTAATCGAAATTCAGAGGCTCTCCGAGAGACAACTCTCATCTCTTCTCTCTGTTCTCTCTCTGGTTCTCGTTTCTCTTCTCCATCTCTCCCCTCTCTCGTCTCTCCTCTCCTCTCTCTACTCTCCTCTCTCCCCCGTCTTCTCTCTCCTCTCACTCTCTCTCTCTCTCTCTCCTCTCTCCCTCTCGCCTTCCCTCTCTCTCTCTCTCCTCCCTCTCGCCTCCTTCTCTCTCTTCCTCTCTCTCCTCTCTTCTCTCTCTCTCTCCTCCCTCCTCATCCTCTCTCTCGCCCTCCTCTCCTCCTCTCTCTCACCTCTCCTCTCTCCTTCAAGAGAGGAGAGATCTCTCTCTCTCCTTCCACCTCTTATCTCTCCTGTCTCTCCGTCTCATCTCTCTCTCGTCTCCTCTCCTCCTCTCTCTCCGTCTCCTCCTCTCTCCTCTCGCCTCTCTCCTCTCTCCTCGTCTCTCCCTCTCATCCGTCGTCTCTCCTTCTCTCTCCGCTCTCATCATCCCCTCTCTCCTCTGTCCCTCTCTCTCCCTCCTCCTCTCTCTCTCCCAGTGTGGCTCTCTCCCTCTCTTCTCTCTCCCTCTTTGTGTGTGTGTGTGTGTGTGTTGTGTGTGTGTGTGTCTGTGGGGATTTGAAAACGAAAATAAGACCGAAATACAGATTTCGCGTGCTCTTTTGATGTGAAAAATCAATAACATTGCACCTTTTCTTCTTCCATTTTGAAGAAGGGATTTCGATGTTACTGTCATAATATCTCGATTCAGTTTCGTTCACGCTTCATATTTCATTTCCCTAAAAGCCTTCCTTACTCTTCTGTTCTTCACGATTATCTCCCATAACCATTCCCATGGAGTTGTCCTCTCTGTCCCACTTCCCCCTGTGCTTTTCTGCTTTCACAACTCACGCAGACGGGTCTTCCTCACAGTCCTATTTCGCCATACAGTTTCCTGCCAGTCCAATTTTCCCGTAGGTTTCCCTCATTCCCATATCTCAGTGCGTTTTCCTTCCAGTCTTATTTCCTGTTTCATCCTCCCTGTGTAATTTATCCATTCATTTCCCATGATGTCCCCAAACCCCCGTAAATGATCCCTCTAGTTACATTTCCCTCTACTTTTCCCAGTTGTTCCATGTGTATTATCTCTGGTCCCATAGCCCCACACTTTTTCCGTTCAGTGCTGTTCCTTCCTACATTTCCCTTCCAGTTCCAATTTCACATAATTTTCCTTTCCAGTCCTTTTCCCCATAAACTTTCCCTGCAGTGAACATTTTCGAACATTTTTTTTCTCTGGTCAGATATCTCAATAGGTTTTCCTTAAAGCCCCATTTCCCATACTTTTTTTTTTTCTGATGGCGTTTTCCGCTTATGTTATCCTGCCAGCCTTATTTCCCTATATGTGTTCCCGTCGAATTCATTCTCCCGCTGTTTTCCTTCCTTTCTCATTTTACCGTAAAGTTCTTTCATTCAGCTGTGTCCATACGTTTAAAATTCCAGTTCCATGTTCGTATGAATTCTCCCCATGCCTCGCTTTCCAGTTCCTGATACGTTTTCTTTAGAACTGTACTTCTCGCTTTGTCCAATTAACCAACACTTTTCTCCTTTCTGTCTCATTTTCAAATGCGTCTTATCTCACTCTTATTTCATCATATTTATCCTTCCGGTCCCACTACACCATGCACGTTTATTCCCAGTCTGATTTCCGGAAACTGTTTCCTTCCAGTCTCATGTCCGCAAGCTATTCCCTTCTAGTCTCATGTCCACATACGTTTCCCTTCTAGTCTCATGTCCACATACGTTTCCTTTCTAGTCCTCCTACCTGAAGATGTTTTCCTTCCAGTCTCCTGTTGGCAAATGATTTCCTTTCGGTCTTATGTTTGGATACGTTTTCTTCTAGTCTCATGTTCGTGAGTCGTTTTCCTTTCAGTTTCATGTTCGCATACGTCGTGTGTGTGTGTGTGTGTGTGTGTGTGTGTGTGTGTGTGTGTGTGTGTGTGTGTGTGTGTGTGTGTGTGTGTGTGTGTGTGTTTGAATTCCGTCTCATATTCGCAAATGTTTTCCTTTCAGTCTCATGTTTGCTTACGTTTTACTTTCAGTTTTATGTTTGCGTACGTCTTTTCTTTTAAATCTAGTCTTATATTCGCAAATGTTTTCCTTTCAGTCTCAATTTTGCATACGTTGTTCGTCCACTCAAATTCCTCCAATCACATTCCGTCGAGTGCAGGATCCCCATACAGTATCCGTCAGGCTCCACTCCCCCATTCATTGTAATTCAGTCTTTGCTCCGTGCTCCTCAGTCCCATGTCTCTAGAGTCACCTCCCCTTTAATTTGCCATCTGCCCAACATCTCCATAAGTTATATCCCCACTCCCATTTTTTCCCCAGAAGTATCCTTCAAACTTCCATTTTCTCATGCGCCTTTTTTTCCCCAGTGTGATTTCCCGATGAGTTTCCCCTCAATGTTCAATGTTCACAAATGTCGCAAAAAAAAAACTAATTACTCCAAGTCTGGTTTTCCCCCCATACGTTTCCCTAAAAGTTCATTTTCTCCACCATGTTTTGCTGCAATGCCACCGCCTGTCCAGAATGTACCCTCCTGCCTCCACCCGCCCTCCCTCACCATGCCTCCTCAGGCTTTCGCCCGCTCACCGTTTCCCATTAGTTCTCCTTTCACTAGGAAATTGCCACATTTGTTTCCCCTCCCAAGTTCACTTTTCCCGTACGTTTCCGCACCCCAGTCACCTTACCCATAAGCTCGTGGCTCAAATCAATCACTGTCTTCAATGCAGAGCATTCTTCGGGGAGGAATCGTCTGGCCAGCGGATCAACTTAATTATCTTTCCACGCCGTTTCATCATTCTGTCATTTAAATCCCCATCCAAGAGAGAGAGAGAGAGAGAGAGAAGAGAGAGAGAGAGAGAGAGAGAGAGAGAGAGAGAGAGAGAGAGAGAGAGAGAGAGAGAGATTGTTTTCATTTCTGAAATCAATTTGTCTTCCGTTTGTAACATCCTCCCTCTCCTTAAGCTTCTCTCTCAGCCTAATTATCCTCCTGTATTTCTCCAAGTCCCATTTTCATACGTTTTTTTTCGCTCATCCCCTCATTAGTTGTCTTTATTCTCCGTTCTCATTAAGTTGTCCTCCTGCAGAGGGTGGAAAGCGTCAGTCCACCGAGTCGTGGTGGGAGAACCAGCAACAATCCCTGTCTGCTGGGGAAGACTCGTCTGGCAAAGCCAGAAGCAGTGGGTAGCTTTTGTGTGGGTTGGAAAGCTATCGCCGTCGTCAATTTGGCGTTCTTGGGGACAAGAATCGTCTAGCGAACGGATGAAGTGTATAATTATCTTTCCATGTCATTACAGAATTCTCTCACTTGAATTACCGTTCAAGGAAGAGTTTTGGATATCATTTCCGTTTCCTAGATCAATTTCTTTTGACGAATTTAACGATTCCCGACCAGTTTTTTCTCGCCCTGATTTTTCCCATAAATATGCCTCCCTATTTTGATTTCTTGTAAATCTGCATCGTCTCTCCTAAGTTGTCTTGTTTTGTAATCATCCATAAGTTTGTTTCCTATTTTTTTTTTTCTTTTCCACATAACTTTTCTTTCACACTTCCCATCTCCACGCAAATGTTGTCTGTTCTTTCTTTCGCGCCCCCCCCCCCCTTTTTTTTCCCCCCTCCCCTGTTTAATTCGCCACCCGTTGAATTTATCTATCAGTTTTCTCATATTCCCAAAGGTTGTTCCCAATGTCCATTTCCTACGACTGAATTTTTTTTCTTTTTTTTTTTTTTGTCTTCAACTCCCATTATTCCAAAATTTTCTGTACACTTCTATTTCCTCAAAACATGAGCTTATCCCCATTATCTAATCCGTTTTTCTTGTCCTCCTGCACCCATCTTCCTAATACTCTCTCCTTACAGTTTGAACAGTTGTCAGCCAACATCGCCCAATCCATAATAACAAAACAAAGCCTATCGTAACCCAAGTTATTGAGGTTCAAAACGTTGGTCCACTGACTCGTGTAGGAGAATGGGTCTGTGGAG
>JADBJO010001376.1:345000-355000 GCA_016801955.1 Conus betulinus | reverse complement strand
TCATTCTTTTCCGCGAGCTTCAAGCTTTCATTTACTTTAAATCAGAAAAGTTGTGGTGCACACTGCCAGAAGAAAAGAAAGCACCAGCACATTAAAAAAAAAAAAAAAAAAAAGAAATAGCAGGGAGAATTAGGAAATGTAGGGAAATGTCCAAAAACACCTGGTGAATGTAGGAAACAATAGGGCTGTATAAGAAACATTAGGGAAACTTACAAAAAAAAAAAAAAAAAAAAAAAAAAGAAAAAAAGAAAAAAATAGGAACATTGAAAAAAAATTAATGGAACAGAAGGAAAATGTGAAAAAAAGAGAGCAAATATAGGAAGCAGTGGTAAAAAAAATATAAAACATAAGCAGGGAAATAAATAAAACAGTAGTGAAAAGTAGGGAACAGCATGGAAACGTACAGACTGGAAGAGACATATAGTAAATATAGAAAAATATAAATAATTTTAGAGAATGTAGAAGGTAGCAAGAAAATGTTAAAACAAATTCTTTTTATGGAAAGAAAAACCAAAAGCTAGAGAAATGAGTGAAACTGCAAGAAAACGAAACAAGACAGTAGAAGAGTGGAGGAAACAGGAAAAAAAATGTAGTACATAGTAGCGAAATAAAGGGAAAAGTCAGGAACCTGTACATGTAACAAACAGATGGGAAATATACTAAACAGTTTGGACACATGGTAAACAGTAGGAAAGTGTAGGAAATAAATAAAAAAGACAATGTACGAAACTGTCGATAAATGATAAAAAAAAATTGTAACGGAAATTTAAGAAACAGTGTAGAAATGTAAGAAACAAAGAGGAAATGTAGGAAAACATACACAAATGTAGAAAACCGTACGGAATAGTGAAAGAAAAACCAGGAGAAAACTGAGAAACAGGAAAAACATGCAGGAAATAGGATGGAAATGTAGAGAACAGCAGGAAAATGTATGACACAATAGAAAGATGTAGAAAACTGTACGCGCATATAGAAAACTGAAGAGAAATATACGAAACAATAGGTGGATGTGGGAAAGTATAGAGACTGTATGTTGGAAACAATAGGGGTAAAATGTATAAAACAGAAATCTAGGTAACAGTACATGAATGTAGGACAGTATAGAAAAAATATACAAATACCAAGGGGGTGTAGGAAACGGTAGAGGCATGTAGAAAACAGTAGATTAATGTAGGAAACTGCGTAAAAACATTGCAAAAAAAGAAGAGAAACAAAACAAAAAAAAGTAAAAAAAATGTGTGTGTGTGTGTGTGTGTGTGGGGGGGGGGGGGGGGGGGGGGGGGGGGGGAGGGGAGCAGACAATTTGTAGGGAATGTCAAAACAGTGGGGAAAATGTAGAAAATAGAAGAATAATGTAGGAAACGATACGTGAATGTAGGAAACTAAAATATGGAACAATACATATGAATGTAGAAAAGTCAGCAAAGCAGAAATGAGCAGATGAATAAAAGGAAACAACGCACGAATGTAGGAAACTGAAAATGAATGTAGGAAAGAGTAGAGATGAATGCAGAAAACTCAGCAATGCAAAAACAGCAGATGAATAAAGGAAACAATGAAGGGGCAATGAATGTAGGAAACTGAAGGTGAATGTAGGAAACAGGAAAATATGTAGCAAACACACTAACGTAAAAACGGCAAGTGAATATAGGAAACTCTAGAAAAACGCAGTGAACAGTAAGAAAATACAGAAAACAGCCGACGATTTTAAGAAACTGTAGAGAAATGCTGTTAAAGTTAAAGAAAATGCTGGAAGAGCAGAGAAATGTAGGGAACGGTATGATATGTAGAACACGGTATATCATGCAGAGCACACTATAAAATTTATGAAAAAGTACAAAATGTGTGAAATAGTACTACATTCAGCAAACAGAAGATGAACGTATGAAACCGTAGAGAAGTAGTGGAAAGAACAGATAAGTGTAGGAAACCGTAAATGAATTTGGGAACCTGTAGAAAACATGTCGGAAAGGAGAGAGATCAGAACAACAGGAAAATGTAGGAAACAAGAGAAATGTAGAAACCGCAGAAAATTTACAAAACGATAGATAGGAATAAAATAATAAAACAGTAAGACACAACAGAAAAATACAGGGAAGAGTACAACATGTAAGACACTTTAAAATGTAGGGGAAAATATGAAACAAAGGAAAAAGTATGGAATGTAAAAAAGAGAATGTAGGAGGTAGCGAACATTGTAATAAATAGTAGGACACTGTAGGAGAGAGATAGAAAACGTAGGGAGTAGTAGCGTTGCCTGAACGAAGACAGCTGTGGACATGGTTAGGGAGACAAGGGCCAACAGGCTGGAGTGTCATGTGACTGACTGATGTACACAATACTAATTGGTCAGCAAACAGATGTCGGTTTGCTCTACAGTCACCTACTCTCTCTCTCTCTCTCTCTCTCTCTCTCTCTCTCTCTCTCTCCCTCTCTCTCTCTCTCTCTCTCTCCCATCTATGTTAACGTACTTAACTACAGGATTATACTTTCAACAACAACAACAACAACAACAACAACAACAACACAACAACAGCAACAACTACAATAATTTAAAAAAAAAACATCAACATCAACAACACAATTACATGGCACGTTCAGCCACTGGTACAAATTTAGTGTTAAACTGAACAGTAACAATACCATACAAACAAACGAAAATAACAATCATAACCATGTTTATAAAGCACGGGTCATAGAGCACTGTACACATATTGTACATTAAAGATCATCAGAGAGAGAGAGAGAGAGAGGAGAGAGAGAGAGGAGAGAGGAGAGAGAGAGAGAGAGAGAGAGAGAGAGAGAGAGAACACTCACAATTGAGAACATGCATAACATGATTTTTTGTGTTCCAGACATTTTGCACAATTAGTGTCGTAGCTGCTGCGATTCACATTGTGTTTCAATATCTAAGAAGTTAGCAAACATAGTGTGCACACAGGGATTGCCTCCTGTTCCTCTATCCTTCTCCACACACGCACACGCACACACACACACACACACACACACACACACACACACACACACACACACACACACACACACACACATACACACGCGCGAGCAGCAGAGAGAGAGAGAGAGAGAGAGAGAGAGAGAGAGAGGATGTCTCATGATACAAAAAGGAATTTAAAACTAGGCTTGAATGAGAAAACATTTTTTAAGCTCTGACTTAAAAAAAAAAAAAAAAAAGTCCTCTAACAGAGGCCCTACGAAAAAGAAGCTCATAAAGGTTTGCTCCAACACGGCTGCTATCATTTACCATTTGCCTGGCATGTTTCTTTACTCCTATCTCACACAACTTCTGCATATGGGTTTGCATCAAGCACACAACCTTACCACCCACACTCTCTGTTCATTCATCAGACGGTCGCAAGAATGAGAATCCCTATGATCTAATACATTAATCAGAGGATGTTAATACCTAGGATGCTTGGAAAACAAATAACGGTGGAAGAAACGTAGAAAATATCTCTACCCAATTTCTATTCCTTGAAAGCAACATTTTTCTTGGTTTCAATTCTGCAGCCAGATCGAAAAGATAAGTGACAGTCTGTGCGTCTTTCGTTTTCGTTGTTTTGAACGTTATTTGCCTCGCCTGAAGAAGACCCAATAGATCGAAACGCATTGTTTGTTTGCTGTTTTTAACTTGTTTGTCTCTTCGTTTGGCGGCGCAGCAATGCTATTTTGTTTGCTCTCCTCCCCACATATTTCTTGTTTGTAATAAGAATCTGTGGATCTTATACGGAAAGAAGCTGATAAGGCTGTTAAACGTCACCTTTGGTTTTCACCCTCTTTCTCTTTTTGTTATAGCTGTGTAAGCATATGTGTCAGGCGACGTGATTGATTGGTCCAAATTCTGTACTACCAGATAGCACCCGCAATTCATCTGTGTCGCGTCTTCCTCCCAAATTTCCTTTCTTGCACGCCAGTGAAAGTGTGAGTAAATGCTGAGAATGGCAGAGCGATTGTAAGACTGTAAAATCATTGGATTGTACTCAGTGATATTGCTAAGCTTCTCTAACACAGGAATGGTGGATGCTCACTGTTAATGAATAGAAATGGCTCTGTTTTCTTTCCAAAATCGTCAATTTGATTTAGAAGACTTCTCAGGCAATGATATTCAATCACTTCTTTAAAAGTCGCTCCGTCTGTGATGGGGGTTGCTACAACGCTTTTGCGTTGTCTAATTGTTAGCTTTTCATTTTAGGGGAAATCAGTATTTCTTTCGTTTGACCGACGTGTAAGTCAAGATAGCGTTTCTTTGCTCCCAAGTACAAAAAAATTTCGATTTTTTTAACCAGCAAACAATGTCAGAGCTGAGCAGATCTTCAAAGGCATAATAACAGTAGATGTATAATATGACCCGTCGGTTGCTGTACATGTACACGGTGACAGTGTATATTGTATAAAGCTCTTTCCTGTTACGGGTCACTGGCTCCAGAATAATTTCGGCTTTTTTTTTTTTTTGGGGGGTTTTTGGGGGGGGGGGGGGGGGGGGGGGGGGGGGGGGGGTGGGGGGGGGGGGGGGGGGGGGGGGGGGGGGGGGGGTTTTTTTTTCGGTCTGTCTGTCTGGATCGAGAATGACATTTTGCTTAGGTTATTTGCTTTAATTTTTTTTGCCTGTCTGTGTAATTATCTGTCTGTCTATCTGTCTTTTTGCTTGTGGGGAGGGGGTGGTGGTGGTATTTTTCGGCTTGCTGGTGCAGTCGTCAGGGTATGGGGGGGTCGGTGTTGTCGGTGTTTTTTTTTATACGTGTTCGCTGTCTGCCATCACGTGCGGTCAGTGTTTTTCATGTGTTTTTGATTTCTGCTCCCTGATAGGAACTTCCATTTGTGTCTGCAATTGTTAACCATTTCTATCCTAGTGTTTAGGGTTGCTAATTTTGGTTTGCATAGGATCATATATTTTTCTGTTAGGCATAAATTACATCTTTTTGAATGTTATTGTATGATGCAGCTCTTTTTAAGATTTTCCAGGATATGTTGTAGTCTATTTTTTTATCTTTGAGTTTCCAAATATATTTACTCAATTCTGTTTGATTTTTGTATCTTTCTTTGTTAAATGACTGTTTATGATTTGCATATCTAGTTTTAAACTGGTTTTTCAGTGATACCTATATATGTTTCTTCAGTGTTCTCTGATTTTACAGTGGCTTGGTATACAATATTGCTGTGGAGGCATTTATTGTTTAGAGGGCACTGTTGTTTCTTGGTACAGTTGCAAGATTTCCTTTCTTCACCCTCGTTTGTCTCTGCACTGCTTTTCGTTTTGTTGGTTGAATCAATGATGTTTTTGAGATTCGGCATACACTGTTTAAGATATTTAACAGGCACAACATCAAATTATCATACTCATGTATGCCGAATCTCAAAAACATCATTGATTCAACCAACAAAACGAAAAGCAGTGCAGAGACAAAACGAGGGTGAAGAAAGGAAATCTTGCAACTGTACCAAGAAACAACAGTGCCCTCTAAACAATAAATGCCTCCACAGCAATATTGTATACCAAGCCACTGTAAAATCAGAGAACACTGAAGAAACATATATAGGTATCACTGAAAACCAGTTTAAAACTAGATATGCAAATCATAAACAGTCATTTAACAAAGAAAGATACAAAAATCAAACAGAATTGAGTAAATATATTTGGAAACTCAAAGATAAAAAAAATAGACTACAACATATCCTGGAAAATCTTAAAAAGAGCTGCATCATACAATAACATTTCAAAAAGATGTAAACAATTGCAGACACAAATGGAAGTTCCTATCAGGGAGCAGAAATCAAAAACACATGAAAAACACTGACCGCACGTGATGGCAGACAGCGAATACGTATAAAAAACAAAACAAAAAAAACACCGACAACACAGACCCCCCCATACCCTGACGACTGCACCAGCAAGAAACAGCGCTGTAGGTTTTAGCATTTACATTTTAATCAAAGTTTTTAACAGATGCCGCTCCCAACCCGGTTGAGCACTTTTTAAAGTTATTGTTGGTTTAGCAACACAATTATATATATATATATATATATATATATATATATATATATATATATATATATATATATATGTGTGTGTGTGTGTGTGTGTGTGTGTGTGTGCGCGCGCGCGCGCGCGCGCGCGTGCGTGTTTTAAATGGGCGACAAAATCGTTTCCTCTTCTGCTTTTCAAACAAATAATCGAAACTGTCGAGTTGATTACTGTGACCAATTTTTTTTTTTTTTTTTTTTCAGATACACCCCAGAGTGATGCAAACCTAGGTGACATACCCGAGGCCATTTCCTGAAATGATTTGAATGTAAGTCTCGCACACTTCAGGGAACGTTTACACACACACACAAAAAGCCTGGAACCTGGACGACCACATGTAGAACACATTATTGTCTGGAGAAAAGGCTCCTTGGTTCCATTCCTATTTCAGGCATCACAGTCGGAGGTAATTTTTTTTTCCTTGAAAACAAAATTGCTCAATGCACTTTCGACTACGACACAGGACTTCAAGTGAGAGTTAAAAATGGATTCCGGCGTGTTAACACCTGCTTGAAAAATTAGAATTGCTTAATACACCTTTCATTTACGCTTGATTCGATTCATAGTTTCATTAAAAAAAAAAAAAAAAGCCGACTATTGTGTATTGTTGGACAAAAAAATGAACTTTATTAATACACCTTTCATTTATGCTTCATAGCAGACAACTGTGTATTTCTTGACCAAAAAATGATTTATACCAGCCTTTTCTGCCCCGACCGGCTCCTACCCAGAGTTGAGTTTGCTGCGGGCTCAGTTGGGAAGACTGGGACCCACACAGTCGAGTTTCATCCACTTAATGGATGCGTTTTTCTGAGAGTGTTGCTCAAATTTTCCTGACCAACACTGCAGGTGCCTGTATCTCTCGGGCCTGGTTGACGCCGGGATATATTTATGAAGGAAGCGTAGAGTACAGCCCTGTCATGTAGTCTCAGACCGAAATGGAAATCCGTAGCATCATCATCATAATCATCCTCATTCTCATCGATCAGCATAAAAAAAAAATGTCTCAAATTCTGTGGCCCTTCATGCCCTGCTCTCATGGTGACCTCAGTTTTCGATGTCCTCTCCACGTCTGTGGCCTTGGTTTGGTTCCGTTGGGGTCACCGGTATCGGCGAGTCCATGGGGGCTGTCGTTGGACGGACGTGGTGGCGCCCTCCGGAGGAGAGCTCACTCGCGCCGGCTCCGCGACTAAGCAGTCAGGGGGGGCTTAGTAGGTGGTGTCCTGCGTATGTTAGATCAGAACAGGCGCCACTGAACACCACTGAAGTGACTCGGCAGCAGTGCAGTGTCTCCTCCGGTGGGTTGCCTCTTGGCGACTCGACATTGACTGCTCCCTGTGGGTTGCTTCCAACATAGAATAAGTCTCCCTTCATAACTGAATTGAAAACGGCTATATATACAAACAAGTCCATCAACAGCTTGGACCAGCCAATGGAAGCAAAACACCTCAAAGAGAAAGTGATATTTAAAAGCTAATGTAAACTTGGGTCATTAATGCACCCTCCCGCAACCCCCCCCACCCCCCCCCCCCCCCCCCCCCCCCCCCACCCCCCCCCCACCCCCACCCCCAACACACACTCATGTACACTCAAATGCACAAAAACGCACGCGCGCGCGCGCGCGCACACACACACACACACACACACACACACACACACACACACACACACACACACACACACACACACACACACACACACGCAAACTGAGAGAGGGAGAGAAAGGTGGTGCGGAGGGGGGAAAATGGTGAGGGAGAAGGGTGGTGGGGGTGGAGGGGGGGAGGGGGGGGGGGGGCAACGATGATCCTACTCAAACCACTGTTGTGTTTCATCACAGATAAGCGTTTCATTTCAGTTGGCTGATTTCATAGTGACCCACTGTGAAACTGAGTTCTTTGCCGATTTTTGTTAAAAGCTTGGCAGTCTGTTTTATCAAAAAAAGGAGGCAGACAAATTGAGAGAGAGAGAGAGAGAGAGAGAGAGAGAGAGAGAGGAGAGAGAGAGAGAGAGAGAGAGAGAGAGAGAGAGAGAGAGATTCCATGAAAGGCATGAAAAAAAAGCCCTCCAATTATCGCCAACACACTTTAGAGCCCAGAAGAGAGCAGAAAAGGCACCTGAAACTCGAGGATAGAAATCAAATCTCCTCAATCGAATTTCATTTTTATTCCATTCATTTATTTATTTGGATTTTTTGACGGAAGGGGTGGGATGGGTGAGTGCGTGTGTGTGTGTGTGTTTTTTTTTTTTAATAAAAGATAAATCGTTTCCTTTCATCACTCTGAGTGCCCTCTCCCATTTTACTTCAGTCACTCGACAAAAAAACGGTGTTTTCATGCAGTCCTGAGCCCTTGCCATAAAGAAGCGATTTCAGATAACGTGCTTTTTTTTCTTTTCTTTTTTTTTTCTTTCTTTTTTCCTTCTCAATTTTAATAACTATAGGCCAACGAACAGAAATCTGGTAGAGTGCTCAAGACGTAGCCACGAGGAGCAGTAACTCCTGAAGTCATTATTTCAGAAAACGGCGGCTGATTTTTTTTTATTTTTTTTCGAGAGGGGTCATCCGAATAACAAACTCTGCAACTACGGCTGCTATGCCAGCTTCAGGAACGGGTGGAAGTGGGGGTGGGGCTGGGAGGTGGGGGTGGGGGGGGTGGGCAGGGAGAGAAGGAAGGAAAGAGCATTTTTGGGTGAGAGGGGTTTGAAAAGGTGGATGGTTAGTGGAGAGGGCGTAGTGGCTATTGTTTAAAAAAAATGTTTCTTTTTTTTTTATTTCTCTCTTCCACTTATTCAGCAGCCATCGTTTACTCTATCGCAGAATGTCAGGCTTAGTGCTTTCGTCATCTTCTTGAAAACACTTGGACGCGTTAATTTTTCACTACAAACTGGTCCTCTACAAGTGCGCAGTGGGGGAGGGGGGGGGGGGGTCAGGCCGTGATGGACTCCGGGATGTTACACCCCCGAACTGTAGAGAGTGCAGACTCACTGACTTATGACTTCGAACCAACGTGGAACCAACGACGCAATATCGTCATCGTTTTGTATTCTTATTGATCGTCGTAGAATAAATCAACAAGAATATGTCAAGATCGATAAGCCCTCCGCGCTTTGTTCTAATAAAGATCTTAATCCTCTGCGAACCTCTTTATTTCTCTCTCTTTTTCCCCTGTCCCATCTTCTGTAGCCCCATCAGTGGCATACCTTCAAAGTGCTAATTCTAGCCTCCCCCCCCCCCCCCCCCCCCCCCCCCACACACACACACCTCATACGTCTGCATCCCTACACAGCCACACTTCGGCCTGTTCTATTACTCCCCCAGCAGTACAGTCCACAGGGTTTTGTCCGTGTTAACTTGTCATGAGATAACCCACCAGAGGAGACACTGCACCGCTGCCGAATCACTCCGGTAATGTCCAGCGGTTCCTGATGTAATCTAACAGAGGCACGACACTACTCACAAAGCCTTCTACTGACAGTCAATGATGTACTTTAACAGACGTAGGACACTACTCACAAAGCTTTCTACTGACAGTCAATGATGTACTTTAACAGACGTAGGACACTACTCACAAAGCTTTCTACTGACAGTCAATGATGTAATCTAACAGACGCAGAACACTGATCAGAAAGCTTTCTACTGACAAGTCAATGATCGTTTCGTCGAGTAGTGGAGTGAATTAACGTCCGCCTGGTAGGGACAACCACAGCTTCAAAATTCTCCCCGTCAGTCTTTATATTTGTGCTAACACAGTGTTAAAATCCTAGGTTCTGGCAGATTTAGATTTAGGAAGGAGGGAGGGGACAGTGGGGTTCGGGGCTGGAAGGGGGAGGAAGGTGGAAGTGGAGAGAGAATGCGCTAGACGACTGTTCGATCGGAACAGGCACCACTAAACGATGATGACGTTGTTGCTGTTATTGTTGTCACGACGCAAAGGTGCGCGCTTACTTCCTGATGGCATTTTC
>JADBJO010001376.1:332500-337500 GCA_016801955.1 Conus betulinus | reverse complement strand
TTGGGTCTTCTTCTCAGGCAAAAAACAAAACAATAACATTTAGGAAAGGAACACGAAAAAACGAGAAAAAACCACTTATCTTCTCATATTCGGCGCAACATCAAAATGGCCGCTGGACGAAAACGAGGTCGTCTAGGAGGGTTATATCCTCGGCGGAAACTGACACCCTCTCTTTCTAAATTGTGCTTTATTTTTCCGCCCTCAGTCACTTCGTTTTGAAACTTGTCATTAAGGCCAACAGCCCCCACCCCCACCCTCATCTCCCTCCCCGTCCTATCTCATCAAAAAGGTTATTTGCTCACTGCATCTCAGCCATAATCCATAATCCTCAAATTCCGTAGATAAAAAACGTCTGTACTCAATCCTTTTTTCGTGGGGATTTGGGCCTTTTTTCATCAGACATTTACGGAGAAAATCGAAACAAAAATACGCTTCCTCGCAATTCAACGAACCTTTGGTATTTAAAAAAAAAGGTAGCCATGGGTTGGATTTGCATCCAGATTTAAAGGATTTTCTTTTTGGCAAATGTCCATCTTTCCGCCAACTTTTTTTTTTTTAATGGAAAGAAGAAATGAGGTCAAAAACAGAGAAAAAAAAAATCGGTTCCGTTGTCTTGTTTGCGTCATTCTGCTGACGACCAGACAAAACAGCAGACAAAACGTCAAAACATCATCCTTTCTGATGGAGACACAATAAGCCAGCGTTAGGTGGTTGAAGAGCAAAGAAGGGATTGTTCGTTTCATTTTAATCGGAAAGCACGTCTCTTTTAGAAACCTCTCTCTCTCTCTCTCTCTCTCTCTCTCTCTCTCTCTCTCTTGAGCACGGTCTAGGATCATGTTCATTCCTAATCTGCACATCACTTGTTTGCCCAGGACCACATTTTCCGTCACAGAGTTGAAAATGTGTTTTCTTTCGGTTTACCGCCCCCCCCCCCCCCCCCCTCCCCCCCCCCCCCCCCCCCCCCCCGCTCCCCCCCCCCCCCCCCCTTCTCCCCCTTTACAAACTGTCATTGGTGGTTCCTGCATTCTAATCATAAGTGCGGTTAAATGTTTACCTGGGCTACTCAAGACGTCGGCACGCAAGTTTATGTCTTGTTTCGCACCGCTTCACTATCTCTAGCGTAACAACAGGGGAAGCAATCTGCCAGTTATTTACTAAGTAGAGACCTCACGCACTGAAGAATTATTGTGTATGACGCCATAATGTCTATAAATTCAAATCTGCGTTTTAATTTCTAATAAGCGGAGTTAAACTCTGTGCACAAAAATAAGTTTGTGTGAACATTTTAACCATAGTGTTTGCACCAGCTAAATTGTCGCATGACTTGCGGTATACGTTTGTTAGTTAGTTAGTTTGCTTTTCATGAATATGCACATTACCAAATGACTGGGTAAACTGCCGTACTGCTTCTGCAGTATCAGTTGTTAACATAATCAGACAGTTTCAAAACCTTGAATGTTTTCATTCTCTTAATACTCTTGTTGTCATTTCAGTCAAATCTTTTACATTCATCGGAAAAAGACATTAAAAAATGTAAGGACTGTTTCATACACAGAGACAAAAGAATACAGAGAGAGAGAGAGAGAGAGAGAGAGAGAGAGAGGTTCCTGTGCCGCGTAAAAAAAAAGAGTGGGGGGGGGGGGGGGGGGGGGGGGGGCACACGTCTCATTCCACGGCAATTCTCTGCCCTCTAACCTCTCCCTGCTCTTCCTGATACCCCCCACACGTCCTTTGCTCCAGGACAAGTTACTGCTAGGTCACCCCTTCCCATCCTTCTCAGACACCCCACTCCCCACTCCCCTGTCTCCCTGTTACCCACACCCACCCTTCCGCCCTTCACACACACACACACACACACACACACACACACACACACACACTCCCATCTAACCTCCCTCGGTCATCTAGCCTCGCCCTCCACCACCACCACCCCCCCCCCCCCCCTTCCGCCTTAACCTCCACCTTCTCTCCCTGTCACGTCTCATTCCAAGCTTGGCGGACACACTGGCCGTACACTGTCTGCCTTATTTCTGCTTCGCTTGTTTTAAGATGCTAACGATGCCATGCCGGATGATTCCTGCCCATGCCCTCTCGTGTTGTTCCAGGATTTGGCAGACTGCTGGGGGGGGGGGGGGGGGGGGGGGGGGGGGAGGGAGGGAAGGGGCAAATGTTACTTTTTTATGATTTATGATTGATTTCGTGGATGATGGATTTTGTTAGCTTGTTTATGTTCTTTACTTTTGTTGGTTCTCTTGCAAATTACTCGCATGCGTGCACATGCCTCTTTATTCATGAGAAAGTTACCCATTTATTTAATCTATTTTTTATTTTATTCGTTCATTTATTTGTTTACTTATTTATTTGTTTTTTCTTGTTTATTTATTTACTTTTTTTTATTGTTGTTCTGACCTAAATGTTCATTGAGAGAGAGAGAGAGAGAGAGAGAGAGAGAGAGAGAGAGAGAGAGAGAGAGGAGGGAGCGGAAGATAAGGACACGTGCTACGTTGGTTTTGCCTCGTACAAACCACAGAACAGATATAAAGACACTAGGAACCTATCCATACCTCCACCTTGCTTGCCACCCCCCTCCCTTCTCCTCCATTCTCAATAACAAATACATTTCCTTTTTTTCCGTTTTTTTTTTTTTTTTTTTTTAATGTTTTTGATGATGTTAAAAAAAATAACAAAGTTTTGCTGTTTTTTATACTAAGAGTCTTAAATCATCGACACGATGAAGAGACTTTGAAAGAACATATCTAACTAACTATAAATAAGATCATGTATTAGTCGAATGTGTAAGTTGAACACATCAGCATCGTGGAGCCAGTGAGTAGAGCACCCAAACTCTGAAGATGGAGAGGCAGGCCTGTCCCAAGTTCTAGGTGTGACATAGAATTGGTAAGTGGTATCAGCTGCAAGTCCATTCTTTTCTCGCTGTCTTTACAGTCCTTTCTCCTTCCAAGCTCATTGTCTGTGCACTTTGGGGGAAGTGTCTTCTTCTGCAGACGCGCACACATGGTGTTTTTATTTGTTACTTTTTTTCTTTTTTTTTTTTCTTCCGATACTTTCATCAGAGATTATGTTTCCTATTCTTATTTCTCAGTTCCTTCTCCCATACTTAGGCTATATGTCGTTGGCTATCCTCTCCCATACTTAGGCTATATGTCGTTGGCTATCCATTTACTTTCATAGCAACAACAACAGAAACAATGATAAGAATACTGATGATAATGATGATGATGATGATGATTATAATGATGATAAAACTACTAATAGTAACAACAACAATAACAATATTAATGATACAAATTACAATAGTAATGACGACGACTACGAAGATGATTATGATAATTTATAACGTCCCTAATCTTAGGGTTCAGACGTTTACATGCATTCACATACAACTGCTCATGTTACACATGTTCATCATTGCATTTTATTGACAAATACGTAACATGAATCTCCTAGCCGACGTGAATACGTGCATGTTCACGCAGACATCTCTCTCTCTCTCTCTCTCTCTCTCTCTCTCTCTCTCTCTCTCTCTCTCTCTCTCTCTCTCTCTCTCTCTCTAGCTATGTTATGCTGTCTCCAACTTATTTACTACGACTTTTCATGCGGTGCCCCCTTATCCTTAAAATCAAGTCTTTTTGTCTTAAGTGATGCAGTTTAACTGAGGCGGATTTAATTGTTTACTCCGATCTCTGTCTGGGCACTTAAGGCATCTGGGTTTATGTTTATTATCATTTGCATTTGTGTCATGTCCGGTGTTAACTTTGGAACCCGTCCAGCAAGTGGCGCGTGTTTTAAACTTGGGATTTGATGAGCTCTCTCTCTCTCTCTCTCTCTCTCTCTCTCTCTCTCTCTCTCACACACACACACACACACACACACACACACACACACACACACACACACACACACACACACACACACCTCTCTCTCTCTCTCTCTCTCTCTCTCTCTCTCTCTCTCTCTCTCACACACACACACACACACACACACACTCTCTCTCTCTCTCTCTCTCTGTCTCTGTCTGTCTGTCTGTCTGTCTGTCACACACACACACACACACACACACACACACACACACACACACACACACACACACACACACACACACACCACCACCACCACCACCACCACCACCACCACCACCCATTCTTAGCGGTGAGCGCGGATGTGGCTGATTATGTTGGGTTCTATGAAACAGCGGAACTGATCACCTGTTGCCACTTGCTTCTTTTATTATTATTTTTTTTTACCTCCCTTGCATTTTTAAAGAGACCCTCAGGCACTAGCTCAAAGATCTCCACTTATCTTTTACTCTGTATAGAATGATTCTAGCTTTAAAGCAACTTTTTTTCATTCCAGTGTTTTCTTCTATTATTCTTTCGACCCTACACCTGCTGCTTTCTAGTGTTGTTGAATCCTGTATTTGAATCCATTGTGGTGAAAATACCACAGAATTATGGGTGACTTATCTTCATTTAGTGATGCCAAAACCAACGCCAAGTAAATCGACGTGGCACGCTATAAAATCAAAGTTTCACGAAAAAAAACTATATTTCAGTGGACAGACAATTTTTTTTTTTTGAGCCACCGCGAACTTTAAACTTTAACAATGTATAAATACAGCGTTCATAGACGTTTAATGTGAGAGTATCAAATTCTATATGTAAATCACTTTTTTCACACATTGTTCGTTTCCACGGTTTTTTACTCTGTTGTTTCTCCGAATCACAGATTTACACGTCCGTTGTACCGTTCTCGTCAAGTCTGCTTCCACTACTTGCTCGTTTAGGTTATATATATATACACACGCGCGCGCGCCCACGCACGCACCCAAAAACTAGATAAATCAGTATTCTTGCTCTATAGATATTCATACCTTTTGGAACTGAAACCAATTTCTTGTCGGATTAACTCAAAGTTGTACTGACATTTAACAACACATTATGAATAGAATACCAACGTTTTCCATTCAAAGCAAAGAAACA
>JADBJO010001376.1:325000-327500 GCA_016801955.1 Conus betulinus | reverse complement strand
GAGGGGTGGTGGTGGTGGTGGTGGTGGTGGTGGGATCAACTGTGGGTTGAAATTCAAGAGCATTTGTTTTATAGTCGGAGTGAGATGTTACAGCGGTTGTTTATTATGCGATATTTAATGCTTCTAATCGCAGCCAGGATTTTCTTGCACGTCAGCCGAAATATTTATCGGCTGGCCCTCCAAGATAATTCCCCCAAATTTAAGAGAACTACGATTCTTCGTCAATATTCATTAAGTGTTTCTATGTTCACTTTGCGTCTTTTGTTGTGGGAGAAATGGTGAAGTCGTGTGTCCATTCTCTGTTTTCAGATTGATATTTATTTGAATACTTGTTACCCTTCAAAATATTATTTTGTTTACAAAAGTGTGTTTTACGTTGATTGCTGGGATGCAGTTATTTACTGTATCCTTCTCGAGTTATAGAAGAAAAAACATGAGTAATTTATCGAGAACCGGCGATGCAGATTAAACGCTTTTGGGAGAATCTGGTTTGTACCCACAGCATCTCTCTCTCTCTCTCTCTCTCTCTCTCTCCTCTCTCTCTCTCTCTCCTCTCTCTCTCTCTCTCTCTCTGTGTGTGTGTGTGTGTGGTGTGTGTGTGTGTGTGTGTGTGTGTGTGTGTGTGTGTGTGTGTGTGTGTGTGTGTGTGTGTGTGGTGTGTGTGTGTGTGTGTGTGAACTTAAATGTTTCGGATTACTCGTTTTCTAAACTATGATGATCCACGTGTGTGTGTGTGAGATTGATACGTTCCGGCAGCCATACTATATTTGTTTGTTGTTGTCGTTGAAAAAATACGTGGTGGGCATGTCGATGTTTCTATGAGTCATACGTGCACGTACATACGCCCGCGCGCTCGCGCGCACGCACACACACACACACACACACACACACACACACACACACACACACACACACACACACACACACACACGCATGCGCGCGCACGCTTTTTCTTATCTGAATGAAGCCTTGTTTTGTCTTATCTGAATACAGCCCTAGTCTTGTCGTATTTGAATGTAGCCCAGCTTCGTTTGTCTTTTTGTCATGTAGCACTTAGCTTTGTTTGTCTTAGTTGAATCTAGCCCTAGCTTTCTTTGACCCATCTGACTGTAGCGCTAGCTTTGTCTTAGTTTAATGGAACTCTAGTTTTGTTTGTCTTATTTGATCTAGTTGCAAAGTGAAACGACTGCAGGCGGAAATCTAAACAAATCTTAAATAAATGTCAGCGAACCGCCCAGAGAAACGTGGACAAACGAGTCACAAGACAGCGAACCGCCCAGAGAAACGTGGACAAAACGAGTCACAAGACAACACACTTGTCTTGTGACTCGTTTGTCCACGTTTCTCTGGGCGGTTCGCTGACATTTATTTAAGATTTGTCTTATTTGAATTTAGCCCTAGCTTTTATTGTTAATAATCTTATTTAAAAGTAGCACACAAAACTAGAAAAGGGCTTAACACTATTTTCAGATGCAGTTGCAAAGTGAGACGACCGCAGGCGGAAATCTGAACAAATCTTAAATAAACATTGGCAAGCCACCAAGAGAAAACGTGGACAAACGAGTCACAAGACAAAACACGACGCGTTTCGACCTCTTAGGTCTTCTGCAGGCAAGACACAAAACAAATAGGACAATGAACACGAACGAGTTTGTCACTTAGCTTGATCTCTTCAGCGCAAGGTAGGCGTTGAATCTTCCCTGCGCTGAAGAGATCAAGCTAAGTGACGAACTCGTTCCTTTTCATTGCCCTGTTTGTTTTGTGTCTTGCCTGAAGAAGACCTAAGAGGTCGAAACGCGTCGTGCTTTGTCTCAGGACTCGTTTGTCCACGTTTCTCTTGGCGGTTCGCCAGCATTTATTTAAGATTTATTTTCAGATGGTTACAAGACATTAACAAGAGCAGCAATGTAATTAGTTTGAAATCATGAGACGAAATCCCTACAGGCAGATGAAGGGCAAAAGGAATCGAGGGGTGGGGGGGTGGGGGGGTGGGGGGTGGGGAGAGGCAAGGGTCGGTGGGGGGTTAGGACAAATCGGTAGGCAGAGAGGCCTGCAGATATCGTGCC
This sequence comes from Conus betulinus, assembly GCA_016801955.1. NCBI lineage: Eukaryota > Metazoa > Mollusca > Gastropoda > Neogastropoda > Conidae > Conus > Conus betulinus. The sequence continues at coordinate 325,434 of JADBJO010001376.1, read as the reverse complement.
CATGATAGAAATCTTGTTTCATTTTAAAAACAGTTACAGAGCACAGTCTTTGTGGATGAGTTGGAGGCCAGGTTACGTCGTTAATTCAGAGTCAGAGATAGGATGCGATTTTCTCTTTTTCTTTTACTCTCTCTCTCTCTCTCTCTCTCTCTCTCTCTCTCTCTCTCTCTCTCTCTCTCTCTCTCTCTCTCCTCTGTCTGTGTGTCTGTGTGCATGTGTGTTTCTGGTGGGTGGGGGATGGGGGGGATGGCGAGAAGATGTGTAGGGATAGAGCAATAACATGGAGAGAGAGAGAGAGAGAGAGAGAGAGAGAGAGAGAGAGAGAGAGAGAGAGAGAGAGAGAGACAGACAGACAGACAGACAGACAGGCATCGACAGAAAGACAGAGAAGGAGGGGAAGGGTAGGGAGGGCGTGGATAGTACTAAGGAGAAGG
>JADBJO010001376.1:312500-315000 GCA_016801955.1 Conus betulinus | reverse complement strand
GAAAAAATGACAGATCAGAGACACGGTACAAGTTTGAGTTGAAGATGATACAGATCTACTTTGTGAAATAAAATAGAAATTATGGTCGCGTGTGTGATTGTGTGTTTATTCACATTTCAGGGACAAATTTGAACGATTAACAACCAATAACAATAACATCGCTTGCCACTATGTAAGGACTCTTTGGAAACAAATGTTTTAGATCCCTTGTTTATAGTTCATTTTTCAAAGTTGATGAAGAAGGAGAAATGGAAAAGAGGAAATACTTATTTTAATCAGTTAATTAAATCTGACTCCGCTTGAATGTTCGTGTAGCGTTTTATTTTTGGAATGCGTTTTCTAATCTGTAGAAGCTCGTGGTGTTAGTAGTTGTTTTCGTTGTGATTGTAAACATCTGTTAGGGAGTATTGTTTAGGCCTGATTAATAGAAAATAAGCCAGTAGAACTCCCTTCAATTATCTCTACTACCATTAATATTTATTACCGTCGTCGTCATCACCTGTATAGACACTACGTGCTACAACCACATCCATTACCATCGATCTTTAATTCTGAGAGGGAGCATGAAATGACGTACTCACCCTCCCCCCACACACACACACACAGAGAGAGAGAGAGAGAGAGAGAGAGAGAGAGAGAGAGAGAGAGAGAGAGAGAGAGAAATGGGGCGGGAGTAAGTACATGCACGATTCAATGATTCCGTTTTGATGAAGTTTGTGTTACGAAGAAAAATAGATAAATCAAACAAACCAACCTACAACAACGGCAACAAGACAAAGAACTAACATGGCTGCTGGAAAAGCCAGTCCCGCCAGTCCGGTTTCCCAACGCCGCAAAAGCTAGTGGACTGATAACACAATTAGCAAATGTGCGAGTATGATGTGTGTGACTGTGTGTGTGTGTGTGTGTGTGTGTGTGTGTGTGTGTGTGTGTGTGTGTGTGTGTGTAAACATTGTTTCTCTCTCTCTCTCTCTCTCTCTCTCTCTGCTTTTTGAGACTTCGTTAAACCCGTGTGTGTGTGTGTGTGTGTGTGTGTGTGTGTGTGTGTGTGTGTGAGCGTGCTAAGCAACAAGACCTGGTAGACCAGCAATGTGACAAAGGTCAAGAAATGTCAGCATACTATATGAAGAAGCCTACGAGGGCTTGTGACTGACGTAGACACCCCCCCCCCCCCCCCCCCCCCCCCCCCTCTTCTGCCACCTCCATATCTCCCCACCCACCCTTTCGCCCCCTGCCTGACTAGCTTTAGGCTTCATCAGTGTCACAGTCGTGTTCATGTAAGCAACAGTGTAAATACTGAACAAATTAATGTCTGCGTTTGAGAAAGCGTTTCTATAGATACTGAGGACAAAAGTTGTATGATTAGTAAAGACAAAACAATCCCTTCTGACACAGACATACAGTCTTAAATATAAATTCAACAATATCCACGTTTGCCTAGACGTTTAAGTGGATAACAACGAAAAGAAGGTTAATAAATAAAAGATTCTCTCTCTCTCTCTCTCTCTCTCTCTCTCTCTCTCTCTCTCTCAAATAAGATAATGTTGCTTACAGCCCAGCCGACCGCTCTCTCTCTCTCTCTCTCTCTCTCTCTCTCTCTGTATGTGTGTGTGTGTGTGTGTGTGTGTGTGTGTGTGTGTGTGTGTGTGTGTGCGCGCGCGCGCGCGCGCGCGCGCGCGCGCGCGCACCTGCATGCGTGTGTAGGGAACTGTAGTTTGTCAGACTGCACTCCTCGACAGAATTGTCCCGAGTCTTTCATACATTTTGATACGCTAAATTTGTTAATATTTTTTAGTGTGGTGAAACGAACAAGTCTGGGCCTGTTCATGGAACATTATGTTTACGAAGGCAAAGCCGCTGCCTGCTTCATAAAATGAGCAAACAAGGGCCGTATGCTTCATGTAGACGGCGACTACAACAACACGTTTGATGTGACGACAGAAAGACATGGATCAAAATATTTTTGAACACCGACCGTACTTCCAGAAATTGTTCCCTGCGTCCAGCAGTTTCATCTTGCGATGTTCCCGTATCATCATTTGAGTAGCTGGTTTCTTCTCACTTTTTGGCTGCATAACTTTGGCGTGTTTTCGGGGCATACCCTACAGCTTGCTCTACACCATCCAACTGAGGTAACTCTTTTTCATGACGTGATCGTTTTCTTGTGGCTACCTCTCATCGTTCTTTCGTCTCTTCAATAAATCTCTTCGCGCCTCTGCTAGTATCTTCCGCTTTTCTGTCATGGGGATTACTCTCCTCTTTTTCTTTTCTTTACTATCGTCTGCCTTTTTTTTTTTTTTCTGACAATTTGTCATGGTTCTAAAAACTTTTTTCTTTGTCACTATGCTTGAACTTGCCAAGTTTCGTTTTGTTTGTTTAGTTTTGCTTTTTGTCCTAGCCTGGCAATAAAAAAGCAGAAAATGTTCTGTTTCGGGTGAATATTGGTCTACTTGTCTGATTTTTAAAAAATGTATTTTGTTACATGTAAATGTTCTCATCA
>JADBJO010001376.1:302500-307500 GCA_016801955.1 Conus betulinus | reverse complement strand
CTCTCTCTCTCTCTCTCTCTCTCTCTCTGTCTGCCTCTCTCATCACTCACACACACACACACACACACACACACACACACACACACACACACACATATATATATATATATATATATATATATATATATAGAGAGAGAGAGAGAGAGAGAGAGAGAGAGAGAGAGAGAGACAGAGACAGAGACAGATACAGAGAGACTGATACTGTGGTTAGAAAGTTCCGGAGCAATAGTTTTATGGTTCGGATGTGAAACGCACTTCGTATTCTACTTTAACACCCTCCCCTCTTCTCCCTATCACATCATAAGTCCTGTATGTGTTGCTATCCAATGGCTAGATCACTTGCCTCTCAGTCTGAGGTTTGCAGGTTTAAGTCCCTGCCTAGCCCGATGGGGCTGGGTTTCCCCAGTTGCCCACATCCACACAACTCTGGGAGGACCAGCAATGGCGGAACTTTCCCCCTGAACGTGAGTGAACGTCGACGATTAGATACACACGTAAAAGATGTTGTAACCAGGTCATCAGCTCGATGGCTTAGGGAAACATAAAGGTAACTAGCATGCTCCATGATGATTTGAAGAGAAGACAGATGGGCAGCGCCGTGCTTGTCTGATTGTCCATTGGAATTTCGCGAGGAACACCTTGTAGCAACGTCGTTAGTCATGTGTCTGCAGTCGCTATCCCTAAGATCTCTTGGTGGATATGGGATTAACACACACACACACACACACACACACACACACACACACACACACATATATATATATATATATATATATATATTTTTTTTTTTTTTTTTTTTGAAAGAAACGAATACCAGACTCTTTACGTATTATTTCCGCTCCTTGGCTGGCACCGTTTGAAAAGGTTTCCGTGGACAGTTGATTAAAAACAACAACAAAAACACACAAGAACAAACTCGCAAGTAGTAAAATTGCAGATGGAAATTGGAATTCGGTGTCAAAAAATAAAAGATGAGTTTCTTAGCCGACGAAAAAAAAAATTAACAAATAAATGAAGGTAGAGAAGCAACGCGCGTTTCGACGTCTATATCCCACCTCTCTTGTTTAACTCGTTTTGTCTGTCTAGTCTGAAGAAGACCCAGTGGTCAAAATGCGTTGATTCAGTATTCCATGCGCTGTGCGGTTTTACTAAATCATCTTCCATTACCTTGTGGAAAACATGTGGTTTATAGTACAAAACTCTGAAAGGACTTTCGTTCTCTTTGTTTTACGTGATAGGGAAAAACCTGAACATTTTCTTAATCTTCCCATACTTTTCATAGCTTTCTTTGTTAGGATAGAAGGTATTCATACCACCTCGGATAAAAGATATTTATACCACTCTCTCTCTCTCTCTCTCTCTCTCTCTCTCTCTCTCTCTCTCTCTCAATGTGTCACACACACACACACACAACACACACACACACACACACACACACACACACACACACACACACACACAAACACAACACATACGCTCAACAAAACTCTTACCTTTTTACACTCCCTGTTCTCTTGATTCAGTGTGAAACCTCTCCCTCTCTCTATGTGTGTAAAGTGAGTCTTCACAGCCACGTGGTGTCCTATGTAACTCAACTATTTCAGAACTGAAAAAGAAAAAAAAATCAATTCCTGTCCGTGGGGGCCACGGCTGAAGCAGGGGTGGGGGAAAGCTGGCGCAGCCAACCGGCGCGTACTTCAAGACAGAGAAGAGCCTGTCAACAGGAAAGACAACTCGACGGTGGTGGTCAGCTAGTTGTGCCCCCTTGTGGGAAGAGAGCGCGGTAAAGAATGAAACAAACGAGGGAATCCTTTTATACTCTCTCACTATTTCTCCATCCCCTCCCACCTCCTCTCTCTCTCTCTCTCTCTCTCTCTCTCTCGAGCAGCCCACAGAAAACAGCGTGAGGCGTGCGCACCGGGCGAAGAAGATCGCGCGGGCTGGCGGGTCTAGTCAATCCTGAAGCGGCAAGCGGCGGCGATTGGTCAGCTCGGAGCCACGTGACTGAAGTGGGCCGGCACGTGCAACATCAACCCCCCTCCGGAGTCCACTTGGCTTGTCTGAGAGCCGGGAGAGATAGATGACAAGAAACACTCGATGACAATGTGCATCAATATATTCTGCCTGGATGTATAGAGTGTATGATTAGTTTTTCGGTTAGAAGGAAGGAAGGAGGGGGCGGGGGAGGGAGGGATAGTTGATGGTGATGGTGATCACATACCATGTGGGGGCAAAATCGGCAGAAAGAGAAAAAAGTACAACAAACTTAACTACAAGAACTGTTTACACAATTCTAAACATCAGAGTTCAATAACATCAATTCCCTTAAAGCAGACACAACTAGGCTGCACTGAGGGGGAGGATGATGGGACACCAGACCGTCTCCATATCATCTCAGTAGAAGAAAGGATCCATACATAAGTAATACCCAGCAAAAACGATGCTACAAAATGCACGGAAAAGATCACAAAGGCAAACAGACTGTGCGGAATGGACATGTAGTTTCGATTCCGGACAAACTTTACAGACTCGTTTTCTTTGCCGCCAGACTACAACACAAATGCTGGCACCTTACAAAATTCTGAAAGGGAGCAAGAAGCTCAGAGGCTTCCTGGAGCAAACACAGGTAAAAGACCACAAAGGTAAGAAACAGCAGACGATAGTGAAAGAAATCATAATGATTCCAGAGAAAAGGCGGGCACAAGTGCCGTGTTTCAGTGGTCAGCATCCCAAGGTGGGGAGGGAGAAGGGAGATCAGGATTGTCGTGGTTCCAGTCTCATCGCAGACATTAATTTGTCAGCGGGACTTTTCAGCCCAGATGGTTCCAGCCCAAAGTTAAGTGACTGTAGGCTAAAACGGGAAGACTGGTACCATACTTTCGAGATTTCATTCCCTTATGAAGTGCGTCTTTGACAATGCCGCTCCAAGGTCCTGTGCAACACTGCAGATGTGCGTGTCTTCCGGGCCTGGCTGGCTGTGGCTGTGGTACTGATTTAACACAGCATAGAACACAGATCTGACATGCAATCTCAGAGTACAATAAAACTCAGTGCTATTATGTTTATCATCCTTCATGCTCTTTAGTCATTCCACAAAAACAAAAACAAAACAAAAATAATGAAAGAGAAGAAAGTCGAAAATACAGCTACTATTCATACATACTCCACTACTGTGGTGTATTCAGAGTCTATGAAATCCTTGCGTCTGCAAAGGACACGTCTTCGATTGGGACTACTGTGATAGTCATGTGAGAATGGATTTGTGAATTCTTTGCTGTAAACAATACAGACTTTAAACCTGTGACTGCAGTCGATCTGGCCTCTGTCTGGATATGACTGGACGAGAAATGAAAGCAAGCTTTAGTAGTTCACTCAGTGAGCATGCTGAATCCACTGACGTGTCTTTAACACAGCCCATGTTTCATTCTTACGTTGTAGCGCGCGTCATGTTTAGCTATTGCTTTTCTATTTTCGAAGAGAGAAACGATCCCCACCCCCACCCCCACCCCCTCTCACTCGCCCCTACTTTTACCCTAAGTTTCGTGCTTAGAAATCTTCGAATTTTTGCGTTGTCTCTTGGCCATTATCGTTCGATCATTTTGCTTGTTCAATATCAGAGGGGAAGAAAGACGGATGGGGGCAAAGGGTGGGAACAGGAGATAGCGGTGCAATGGGGAATACACACGGCAGCACACACACACACACACACACACACAACACACACACACACACACACACACACACACACACAGGAGAGAGAGAGAGAGAGAGAGAGAGAGAGAGAAAGGCGAGAGAGGGAGAGAGGGAGGAGAAGAGAGACAGAGTGTTTTGTTACTCCTTAGAGAGAGAGAGAGAGAGAGAGAGACGCTTTAGATACGTTTTATTGACGATGGCCTACATAGCCTTTATGTCGAGTGGGTGTGCATTAATATTTGCAGCGCCGGAAAAAAAAAGTACATCATGCAAAGAAACATGAACTGCAAGAGATCACGAAAGTGTAATGATGAGACTTGAAACCGTGTGTAGAAGAAAAAAGAAAAATAATGACATACTTTTTTGTCACTTGAATACTTAGTTGTTGTTTTTTTAAGTAACAACAAGATCTTTAAAACAAGTGCCTCGCCCAGAGACACATATTCGCTGTTAGAAATCATTTTTGCACGGTTAAGTCAATCATCGCCGTTCACTTCATCATTAGCTTTTCTAGCGAAGAGACCAAAACCATTTCGGAGAGAGAGAGAGAGAGAGAGAGAGAGAGAGAGAGAGAGAGAGAGAGAGGAGAGAGAGAGAGAGAGAGAGAGTTAGTTCTGTTAAAGCCTTAAACTCGTATTTAGCCCCAAGTAGTGAGATCGACACGTTTTGAATAAAGCGAAATAGCTCGGGGTCAGGAAAGTGGGAGAGACAGCAGGGGTTTGAACGGGAACAGACGGAAAGGAGGATGAGAGTGAGTATAGGATGGAAAGAAGGGAAGGTTAGGGAGGTGACTGGGATGATGATGTTGATGATGATGATGATGATGATGATGAGTGTGTGTGCGCGCGTGTGCATGCGTGCGTGCGTGCGCGCGTACGTGCGTACGTGCGTGTGTGTGCGTGCGTGTGTGTGTGTGTGTGTGTGTGTGTGTGTGTGTGTGTGTGTGTGTGCGTGTGTGTGTGTGTGTGCTATAATAGTATAAGTTATTGAAGGACACATTAGGGTAGCATTCCCTTGAACTGTTGGCCGAAGTTCGGCGTAATTGACCTTATCGTCGGAGTTTGTTTTTACACATGTACTCATTGTTTAGTATTCGTTGGCAAAACACACACACACACACACACACACACACACACACACACACACACACACACACACACACACACACACACACACACACACACACACATCATGTCATGATATATATACACACATATAAATGTATTTACAAGCACATTCTCATGATGTGTGTGTGTGTGTGTGTGTGTGTGTGTGTGTGTGTGTGTGTGTGTGTGTGTGTGTGTGTG
>JADBJO010001376.1:290000-297500 GCA_016801955.1 Conus betulinus | reverse complement strand
AACACCACTTAGGCACATCCACCAGCGGCATCTGTTCCATGAAAACGCGGGGCCACTCTCGCTAAAAGCTAATTCTAACACCGATTACCTCCCTTGCGGTTTTCCAAGCATCGTCTGTGAGAACAAATGCGACTGAATATTACTGAAATAGATCCAAGGAGGGATACCAAGAGAAAGAGACCTGACCAGTTCATGCGTTAGTCAAAGAGCGACGCATCACAATTTATAATGAATGAACAAACACGACAAAAGGTAAGAATTTTCTTTATGATTTGTAGTTCTTATAAGTAATTTTTGTTTGTGTTGAAATTCATATAGATTTCAAGAGAAAAAGCTAAATTAGAGACTACGTTTTAAACACTGTCGTATTTTCATCTCACATGTATTTGTTGGGAATACGGGGACTAACCTGTCCCTGGTGTTAGTCGGACCCCGTTTGCATTAAAAGCTTCGAGGTTTGCATTCATTTTCGTCACTTGGCCATGTCACGTAATCGCCTGCTTTCTTGCATCAGGAGCATGGCACCTATGTATTCAAGACTAGTCAGAAATTTGTTTAATCATTGACATTTGATCAAGAAAAGTCGGTTTGTCGAAGAAATGTGGGGATCAGAGCTTAGAGCCGTTAGACGTATAAATCAGCCAGGGACAGCTGCGAGCCAAATCCATGCAATCAAGGTATTATTTAAATGTAACAGTGTTGGTATGTTTCCAGTGTCGGCGGTAGCTGTCACCCCCAAAATAAAGATGTCTGTGCTGGGGCGAGTTGGCCATTGGGGGCAACGTGCCACATAGGATGGGCAAACATGTCCATACATAAAGCATCACATGTGTTTTTTTTTCTGTAATGATTTGCTGATTTATAGGCATGCCTATGTTTTTGTCCAGTTACTAGAAGAATGTATTGATTCAAACGAATTAATAAGTCTGTATAGGTTCTACTATGATCAGAGGGAAGAGAAGAAGAAGATTCAAGCAAAGAAGATATTGGCCTACAGATAATTATCATCAGAGGAGGATTCTGTCTGCATAGTTGCTCGTACCGTTGATCAGCGGCCGAAAAGCGTGCAGAATGGGTCCAGTGCACAGAGGATGAATACAAGGCTCATGCGAAATGCACAGGTTTCAGTAAAAGCCCAGTCAACATTTGTAACAATGATGGCTCTGAGACAGATTCTGCATCCCCTGTTAGCACCGTGAGCTATAAAAAGCAGCCCCACCCCCTCCTGGTTGGTTTCACGTCCTTCTTGTGTCACTCAGTGCCAAGTATGCTTCTATTATTTATATCATTCGCTGATGATTTAAAAAAAAAAACCACAACACTCCAGATGGACTAATGAGCCGTAATCTGAACTTCTGTTCCTCCCCTCTGGCATTATTGTTTTACTTCAAGAGGGATGACAAAGTGTTAGTTGTTTTTTGGGGTGTTTTTGTCGATGAAGTAGCCTGTCACTAGGAAACAATGCAGATCTGCTATATTACAGCAACGCCTACGGGAGTCGAGGGTTTGTGTTGTTGTTGTGTTGTTGTTGTTGTTGTTATTGTTGTTGTTTTTTTAATTTCTTTTTACTGCGTGTACTGAAGAAATGTCAAATATTGTGAAGTTCTGAACCAGCAACTTTTCAACTGCTGATATTGTACCTGAACTTTTGCGTTTATTTACTTTTATCACAGTTGAAAACAAAAACTGCACTTCTCGCATAACTTTTGAACGTTTTCTGCTTTTTGGAAAAAAAGGGAGGGAGGGAAGGGGGGGGGGGGGAGAGATAACTTGCCCCATACTGGGGTTAAACCTACCTCGACATGGAGCAAGTTGGTCTGTGTGCTGCTGGGTTAGCTAAGAGCCAAACTGTGAAGTATGCTACGATGGTTTCGTCATTAACTGATATCCTCAATCCAGGCAAAATAATGACCGTCGGTTTCCATCATGTTTTGTTCCTTGACCTCTGTTAAGATATTCTTCACAGGGTTTTTAGCTCTAAAGGGGCCCGACTAGGGCTGGTCTGTCCTGTAAGTTAAAACTTGTGTTTGGCTTCGTCAGTAGGTGAACGATGTACACTTCCCTAAAGACCAGTAACTGAAAAGACGACTTTTGACAATGATTCCCGCCCCAATCCTCGAAAGAACCTGACACTGGTTGTTGAAACTTGTAAGAGGAAACCCAGCATTGATGGATTCCTGTGAAATGCTGGCGCTGGCACTGTGATAGGACTGGCTTCTTCATGTGGCTGTGCACATCAGATGCAGTAATGCGTAGCTAGCCTAGCCATGGAATGATACTACTTACGGCTCACAGATTTTGAAGCAGCAGAAGAAAAAGACACAAGGAAAGGGAGAGAGGTAGAGTTTCGGTGGAAGGAGGAGGAAGAGGAGGAGGAGGAAGAAGAAGAGGAGGAAAGACTATGGACAACTCTCCGCGGACTGCTGATGCTAGAGTTATGGCAGGACCAACATGAGTAGGACTGTGTAAGAGAGAGAGAGACCAGAATGAGCGGCGGCGTGGGAATGGTGCCACCTTGGCGGCACAGACCACAAGGCAGCCAGAAAGCAAACAGTAACAGAAAGAGAAAATGAAGGAGGAGGGGGAAGAAGAGGAGAGAGGTGGGTGAGGAAAAAGAAAAAGAAGAAGAAGACGAGAGGATGAAAAAAAAAAAGAAGAAGAAGAAGAAGAAAGATGATCATCAAGAAGAAGACGGTGAAGATTACAACGACCAGGAAATAATGCATAGGGAGGACGATAAGGAGAAGGAGGCGGAGAAGAAGAGGAGGAGGAGGAGGAGGAGGAGAGGAGAAGGAGAGAAGGGGGTGGTGGTGGAGGGAGGTAAAGGAAGAGAAAGGGGGGCGAAGACTACGGACAACTCTCTGCGGACTGCTGATGCTGGAGTTATGGCAGGACCAATATGAGTAGGACTGTGTAAGGGAGAGAATCGGAATGAGCGCCGTGGGAATGGTGCCACAGTGACGACACAAAACATGAGACGACCCAAACGCAAACTGTAACAGGAGAAGACAATGAAAGAGGTCGAGGAAGAGGAAGAGGAGCAGGTGGGAGACGGAGGGTGAGGACAAAGAGGAACAGGGGGAAAAGGAACAAAGAAGAAGGGGGAGGAGGAGGAATGGGAGAAGAAGAAGAAGAAGAAGAGAAGAAGAAGAAGAAGAAGAAGAAGACGATGATGATGATGATCGTCATCACCATCAAGAACACAAAGAAGACTACGATGACGAGCAAGTAAAGAAACGATGACGAGATGAAGGAGGAGGAGGAGGACGAGGGGGGGGGGGGAGGTGTAGAAGCAGGAGGAGGATGGACTTAAAAGAAAGAGGAGGAAGAACAGGAAGAAGAAGAGAGAAGGAGGAGGAGGAGGAGGAGGAGGAGGAGGAGGAGGACGAGCAACAGCAGGAGGATCAAGTAAAGAAAGAAGAGAAGAAGAAAGAAGAAGAGATGATTACGACGACGAAAACAACTACAAGGAAGAAGACGACAAAGACAAGGAAACTATATCCCAGATCACAGATTCGTGTGTTAAAACAGGAAAAACGAGCTTACGCCGACAGTTCAGCGCGTCTATAGGTGTGAAAGCCAAACAGGCAATAAATAATGCCCGCAGGACGCATGAACCATGCACGGAACCGACAGATGGATGAAGGAAGAAAGGCCTTAGAGGAAGTTTGTGTCTCTCTCTCTCTCTCTCTCTCTCTCTCTCTGTCTCAGTCTGTCTGTCTGCCTGTCTGTCTGTCTGTCTGTCTCATCTCTCTCTCTCTCTCTCTCTCTCTCTCTCTCCTCTCTCTCTCTCTCTCTCTCTCTCTCTCTCTCTCTCTCTTCTCTTCTCTCTCTCTCTGTCTGATCTCTCTCTCTCTCTCTCTCTCTCTCTCTCTCTCTGTCTCTCTCTCTCTCTCTCTCTCTCTCTCTTACCTGATAGTATTAATCTCGACTTCGAAACTCTAGCTTGTTACCTTCTAACAGATGTTCTCTGTTAGAGAGAAAAAAAAAATATCGCTTGTGTGTGCTTCTTCTTTTCATGGGATTTTATTCCGTTTGTTTCCTGGTATTAAAAGAGTGTCCATTTATGACTTGATTTCATCATCATCATCATCATGCTAGGTCATGGTGACGTGAATTCCAGTTTCTTTCCTGAGGATTATGACATTATTAGCTAACAGAAGGTAAAGACTACCGGGGTAGTCACTTCTGGGTCGTGCTATTATCATTACCATTATATCATTATTATTATTATTATTATTATTATTATTATTATATCATCATCATCATCATTACGCTGCCGTTGTTGTCCTTATAACGTTTTTTTTCGTTTTGAAACGAGTTTCGCCCAACAGCAGCGTGACTCTACCTTCTATTTTCAACCTACACACAACTGCGTCCAGTCTTGACCTTGCACCAGGACTCTCAAGTCTACGCTGAAACTAATCAGAAATATTCCCTCTGAAAGCAGACGGAATGGGGTTACAAAGTCTAATAGTCCTTTTGCTTTCAAATAAAATTTGAGGGGAAAAAAAAGAGCCTTCCGAAAAGCTGCAGATCTCGCTTCAGGGACTCCTCCTCAAACATCACGGGCGTTAGCTTTGCACAACGACTTATGTTCCACGTATTCGCTCAATACTAGAGATTAGAAAAAAATAGTGAGACGTTAGCCATGATTTGCTGTGAATGTTCTTTCTCTTTGTATTTTTAAGTGTAGAGGTTTGAGCACAAAGGCTTCGGTTCTCTTTTCTTGTCCTGAAAAACTAGAGAACAGTCAAGGTGTGTGTGTGTGTGTGTGTGTGTGTGTGTGTGTGTGTGTGTGTGTGTGTGAGAGAGAGAGAGAGAGAGAGAGAGAGAGAGAGAGAGAGAGAGAGAGAGAGAGAGAGAATCAAAGTGTAAACGAATCAGAAATGGAACGAAGGAAAAGACGCAGGAGGAGGGAGCATATCCTTTTTTGCTTTTGCTTTTGCCTCCCCTTACGATGCTTTGCTTTCATTAAGGTCTATGTTTCTGTTCCCCATCAGGCAGGAAGATTACGCAAAATTCACGCAATCGATTTTTAACAAAATGCCATTAAAAAAGATGTGTAGGTGGAGTGGAAAAGGTCGTGGCGATACCTGCAGAGAAGGGAAATAAATGAGGAGTCGCAGAAGAGGTTACTGCTCTTTACACCTCCATTCAGCAGTTTTGTTCTGTTGCAGTTGCTGGTTTCCTTTCCCCTTTCCATAAGCAGATGCCGGCACAGTCACATGTCGCAACTGAACAACGAATTACAGCAACAGGACATCAAATCAGAGGCAGACCATTCTCCATACAGCCACAGTGTCACATGGCATTAGCCGCTCATTTCCAGAGCCCAGAGAAGAAAGACAGAACATTTCGAAATCTGTCATTACCGTAGAGCTCTTTGACAAAGCTACCAAACGGGGAAGATTCGTTGATTGATTGAATTTAGATTTTGACCAGTGTTTTTGATATTGTTGTCACTGTTCTGTCTCTGTCTCTGTCTGTCACAGACACACACACACGCGCGCGCGAGCACACACACACACACACACACACACACACACACACACACACACACACACACACACACACACACATTCACTCACTCGCGCGCGCGCGCGCACGCTTACACACACACACACACACACACACACACACACACACACACACACACACACACACACACACACACAGATAAAAAAGCACGCATACCGATTCACATATACGCACGCAAAAACATACGTTTATAAGAGGACGCCAGCTCGAGCAGTAATGGAGAATAATGGAGAATTAGAGAGAGAGAGAGAGAGAGAGAGAGAGAGAGAGAGAGAGAGAGAGAGAGAGAGAGAGAGAGAGACAGACAGACAGACAGACAGACAGACAGACAGACAGACAGGTAAATATATTCAAGACAGGAATACACACAATGGTACTTAACTGTATGGGTTGCTTGAAAACTTTTATATTTCTTTTTATAATATTTCGAAACCCTTGATTGCTGGTGGGGCCCAGATAGTCTTGAACGTCTGGCAGAAAAACAGGCAGCCGAACTCTTGCCAGTTCCTCAGTGGAAATTGTCCAAGAACCTCGTATTTGAATATACAGGAAAGATCTCATGCCTGTAGTGAGACATGATGACAACACACAGCAACTGTCAGCACCTCCATGATTTATCCAGCTGCCCACTGTTAGGCAGCAAACAGGACATTAGCTTTTGCTTTGACCAGCTATAGACTTTTTCCTTTGGTGGTCTGGGGATCAGAAGTTTGAGGGGACAGACCTCCAACTTCGTTTCTTTTTTCTTATTCCCGTCATCCGTTTTGTAGACTGGAGATAACTTGGGGCTTAGTTTGTGAACAAGAGAAAATCAATGAATGAGAAGAAAACAAACGACAAAAAACAGAAACAAACAAAGCTTGAAACAATGGATAAAACAAGTACAACGGGACAAATACCAAGGAGAAAGGGAGAATTCTTCTCACGTACATACATTTAGTTTGTGTGTATTTGTAAATTTTTTTTTTTTTGAAATTGCTTCAAAGCTTGGACTTAAAGGTATATCAGTGTCAATTTACTCGACACTTTTATTGCAAAAAATAGTCACATTTGTTGATATTTCAAACGATGACCGACATGAATTATAAGACTATTGTGCTGCTATAGTAATCAATATAAGCATCACATGCAATCTTTTAATCAATGTAAACCAAACAAATCCTTATCCATTCATTCATTGTGGGTTGTATTGGTCGTTACACTGCAGTGAAAATGCTTTGGAAATGATAGGTCGTCCTGGTGGCATCTCTGCTCCACATATGTGTATTCAAGTGTAAATAGATGGTCCGTGTAGTCGTTCAGGCTCTCGATCCAGAACTTCCCTGCTCTGTCCCTGTAACCTCCACGTGTTGCTGTGTCATGGGTCAGCCTTAGACAAGGAGTCGTGGCGTGAAGCATGCACATCAAAGGTATGCTCATGGTGCTGATGCGTTGGATGAGTTGGGTTGTCACTGTTCTGTTTTGCCTCGTCATCTTCAATGTCGTTACAGCAGCCGGGCTCCCGTATGACTCCTTTTGGGTCATTCCAAATACAGCCGCACCCTTTCCCTTCTTACTGTAGCCGTGGTGACAGTTCACATTAAGCAATCCATATCAGGACGTCACGCTTTGTATCAAACGATAAAACGTTAAAGTCAGCATGCAGCTGTCCATCGGTAAGCAACGCACAGACATTGCATGGTGAGCATGAGTTAGTCTCTATTTTGGAAAAAGAAAACCGTGGTGAAATTAATAGGAGAATGGAGGCTCCACCTATAAAAAAGAAAAAAAAAAAAGAAAAAGAAGACGTCATGGAAGACACCAATAAAGAGGGTCTGGAAAGAGTGTGGAGTGATTTTGATTGTGTTCAGTGGTATCTGTTCTGATCCATCGGATGAACGACATGACTCAAAAACATCAACGGAAAACAAAAACAATCGCTGGTAGCGTAGCAAGCTTTGTGGGAGCATACCCCCTCCT
>JADBJO010001376.1:282500-285000 GCA_016801955.1 Conus betulinus | reverse complement strand
GAGATGGAACAAAGAAGAAGAAACAGGAAGACAAAATATGTTTCATCTCGTCCAACGAGCCTATGACTTCATTCAGATATGTCTATGTGTCTGTCAGGAAAATTACGCAAAATCTACACGATCGATTGTAAACGAAACAAAATGGAAACATGGACCAGAACTCAGGGACTGAAGTATTACATTGCCGGGCATATTCAGGAATTTCTAAAGAGGACTGTTCGGTTTTGAAGACGTCTGCCCTCTATCAAGCTCGATAGGTTTTCCTCCGGAATAGAATTTCCAATGTACTAACCCTGATATAAAACAGTGTATGCAGGCTGCTGTAAAATTATGTTTCTTGCGTTACATTATATGATGTTCAAAATCGTGTAGCTATAAAGAGAGAAGGGGGGTTTATGGGGAGCATTATATTTGTTCCAGCGAGCATTTCATCAATATGTCTTTTAATCATTTGTTTGTTTGATGACAGGTCCAGCATTCGTATTTTAAAAGACCAGAGAGAGAGCGAGAGAGAGAGAGAGAGAGAGAGAGAGAGAGAGAGAGAGAGAGAGACAGACAGACACAGACAGACAGACAGACAGACAGACAGACAGACAGGTAAATATACTCAAGACAGGAATACACACAATGGTACTTAACTGTATGGGTTGCTTGAAAATTTTTATATTTCTTTTTATATAATTTCGAAACCCTTGATTGCTGGTGGGGCCAGATAGTCTTGAACGTCTGGCAGAAAACAGGGCAGCCTACCCTTCTATTGATGAGGAATTACTTACTAAAGCTTTAAGATTCGCCAACAAATACACAAATATAACACAGATTCTGAGATGGAAATTATTTTCCACACCAAGAAAACCCTCCTCCATAGCAACAATGAAACTTGGATTAAAAAAAACAGCAAAAACTCCACATTCGATGTCACGATGGGATCTTATGATGGAGCTGAAACCTGTGAATTGGTTGGACTCTTCATGTTGTCTCGTATACAGAAAATACTTGGTAAACAGGTTGGCCTATACAGAGATGATGGCCTTGCCATGCTAAACAATAAACCCAAACCCATGAAAACAAGAAGAAAGAACTCTGTAAAAAATTTTCCAAAGCCATAACCTAAAAATTACAGTAGAAGCTAACAAAAAAATAGTAAATTACTTAGACATAACATTAGACCTCAGGATCATACATACAAACCCATACAAAAAACCTAATGACACACCTGTCTACGTAGACATCAAAAGTAACCATCCACCCTCCATTCTAAAAACCATACCTAATGGTATAAACAAAAGACTGTCTAAACTGTCATGCAATGAGAAAGCAAGCATTTAACAGTGCAGCAGCCGAATACCAAGAGGCGCTGTATAAAAGTGGTTACAACTACAAATTACAATACAACCCAGATAACAACACGAACAGCAATAAGAAAAACAGGAAAAGAAAGATTATATGGTATAACCCTCCATATGATGGAAGAACAAAAACTAACGTAGGAAAGAGTTCTTAAGAATCCTTACAACATCATTCCCAAAAGAACATGTACTATCTAAAATATTCAATAAAAACACCATCAAGCTATCGTACTCGTAAGATTATATGGTATAACCCTCCATATGATGGAAGAACAAAAACTAACGTAGGAAAAGAGTTGTTAAGAATCCTTACAACATCATTCCCAAAGAAACATGTACTATCTAAAAATATTCAAAAAAACTAACGTAGGAAAAGAGTTGTTAAGAATCCTTACAACATCATTCCCAAAAGAACATGTACTATCTAAAATATTTCAATAAAACACCATCAAGCTATCGTACTCGTGTATGCCTAACCTTAAAAATATAATTGATTCTTCCAATAAAACCAAAAGCAATACAACCACCAAAGAGGGTGACGAAAGGACATCTTGTAATTGCACAAAAAAGGACCAGTGCCCTCTGAATAATAAATGTCTCTCTACAATAATATCGTGTACCAAGCTACAGTAACAACGGACAGTGATAAAGAAACATACATAGGGATCACGGCTAACCGTTTTAAAACCAGATATGCAAACCACAAACAGTCTTTCAAGCAGGAAAAATATAAAAACCAAACAGAATTAAGCAAATATATTTGGAAGCTTAAAGATAAGAAAATAGATTATAACATATCATGGAAAATTATAAAAAGAGCAACTCCATACAACAACATTTCTAAAAAATGCAATCTATGTACTACAGAAAAGTGGCTGATATTATGTAAACCCCATCTAGCATCTCTGAACTCTAAAGTAGAGAAATGATAAACAATTGCAGGCATAAATGGAAATCTTTATCAATGCACCATCCCCCTGCACGTCCCCCCCCTGAACGCGCCCCAAAAAGATTTTAAAAAAAAACTACAGGCCACGTGCCACACGTACAGTGCTCACGCGCCCACACAACACACTATATAACACCGGTGGTGCGCCCAGTTTGTACCCTGAGGAGAGCTCTTTTTAGCTTGAAACAGATCTGTAGGTTTT
>JADBJO010001376.1:265000-267500 GCA_016801955.1 Conus betulinus | reverse complement strand
GAGAGAGGCGAGAGCAGGTGTGGGAAAGAGCATGTTTAGAACAATCTACCAATCAAAAAACAACAAGGAGATGTAAAGACAATCGATTTTGAAGCACCAGGAAAAAAGAAAATAAAGCATAAATGGAGGGGGGCGGATGCATAATGATATCCCAGTCACCACGAGTAGGGGTGGGGGATGTCATCTAGATAATATATCCAGTCATTACATACAGGAGAGAGAGAGAGATGAGAGAGAGAGAGAGAGAGAGAGAGAGAGAGAGAGAGAGAGAGAGAGAGAGAGAGAGCATGAGAATAATGAGCATAATGATAATGACAGAGGGCAACAGATAGTATGAAACACACACACACACACACACACACACACACACACACACACACACACACACACACACACACACACACACACACACACACACACACACACACACACACACACATACATAGACATACTTACTAAACAGAAGATGTGCATTTTCAAATACACAACACTTTCTAATTAGACAGGTTCATACATAAGGTAAAGAGGGGGGTGGTGGTTGGTGGTGGATTTATGGCGGAGTATGCAAATACTGGCAGATGAGATGGTTGAAATAATGGTGTTTGAAGGTTGATATGCATTGGTGTTGTTTGGTTGATTCAGGGAGCGAGTTCCATTGACAGGATCTGAATATGTTAAACTGGATTTGAATAAGTCAATTCTAGGAACAGGGACATGAAGTTTAGGTAGAGTTCTTGAGGAATTTATCGAGAATCTGTGAACTAATGTGGTGGGTGCCTTCCCAGACACAATCCTGTGCATTACTATCCCTTTGTTGTATTCTAATCTCAGACTTAAGGGGAGAACCTGAATCTTTTTATAGTCCGAGTCCAGAAGACTACTGGTTTTTAGGAGGACTAATTTGAGCGCTCGCTTGTGTAGGCTTAGTAATGGTTTGAGGGTGTTAGCGCTAGCACAGTCCCATAGAGTAGATCCATAGTCTATGTGTGATTGAATATGAGACTGAAAAAAGAGCTTGCGTGAATGCAGGTCGAGGAAGCGTTTGATTTTGGAGAGTTGATAAACTTTCTGTGAAACTTTTTTGCACAGTGAGTTTATGTGAGCTTGCCAACTAATGTTGTTATCAATTGTTATTCCTAGCACTTTGAGGCATGTTACCTGTTCAACAGGTTCATCTTTCAGATGTACAGGAGGAAACTTAATAGTGAGATTTTGTCTTTTTTTTGCCTGGTTGTGATAAGCATGGATTTAGTTTTTTTTGGGGGTGAAGCGACATGTGATTTTTAGTTCAGTCCATTTTACGAGGAGGTCATTCGCACTTTCTTGTAAAGTTTGTGCAAGAACAGTAACATCAGAATGATTTGTGTGTATTGTTGTGTCATCTGCAAAGAGTTCACATGCGGATGTGATATGGAGTGGTAGATCATTGATGTAAATTGTGAACAGTAAGGGACCCAGGATAGAGCCTTGTGGGACGCCATAGGAAAGTGTTTGAAATGAAGAAGTAGTAGTTGCTGATTTTCACACATTGTTGCCTATTTGCGAGATATGATTGAAAAACTTTAAGAGTTTTTGTGGATAAGCCCATACAATTTTAATTTTCTAAGAAGTAGGTTATGGTCTATCACATCAAATGCTTTTTTTTTGAAATCGATGAATAGGACACCACAGTATCTGTTGTTGTTAATGCTATTTAGCCAGTCATCAACTAAGTTGATTAGGGCTGTGTGGCATGAATGGTTTGTGTCGAAACCCGGACTGTCTTGGATGAAGCAAATGGTATATTATTAAGGTGTGTAACGTGTGTTTTTGTTCATGTGTTTTTTTCCAAAGGTTTGGAATAGAGGAAATGATTGAGATTGGTCTGTAGTTTGCAGGGTCTGAGTTGTCACCTGCCTTGTGGATAGGAATGACTTTTGCTTTTTTTTGAAACTGTCGGGAAAATGATTTTTGTCTATGCATAAATTGAAGACGTATGTTAATGTATCTGTAATTGCTGGAGCTGATAGTTTGAGGATTTTCCCGTCTAGGCCATCCACCCCGCAGGTACCTGACTGTTTTAGGTGCGTTAGGTGGTGATAAACTTCAAAAACTGTTATTGGTGGAATATAAAGTTCAGACGTGATGTTTTTATCTTGGCAATATTGTTTCAGTTTTTGAAGATCGTTTGATTTGGAAGAATCTGTCGTGACAATTTTATTAGCTATAGTGCAAAAGTGCGTGTTTAGCTGTTCGACAGAGATGTCTTTAATTACATTTGATTTTGAAGAAGATTTTGTTGTTTGTAAGCTCGTTAATAGCTCTCCATACTAATTTTGGGTTCTGATTTGATGATATTAGTTCTCGATAATATTTTTTTTTCCTGCGCTTCTGTGAATTTATTGCATTTCTCAGTTTTCTAGATTCCTCTTCATAGCCATGTTGTTTTAAGCATCTCTAAGGTAACCTGCCTCCTGTAACTCTTTAGTGTACCATGCCGGTCTAGGATCATGCCGTACTC
>JADBJO010001376.1:257500-260000 GCA_016801955.1 Conus betulinus | reverse complement strand
CTCTCTCTCTCTCGATTTCTCTTCTCTCTCTCTCTCTTTTTCCTTTTTTTGGTTGTCCCATCTTCTGTGCCACCTCAATGGCAGTGCACCGACGCCGCTCATTCTGACATCCCGTCCTTAGCCACAGCCCAGCCCAGCCCGCTGCATCGCCGACACTGGCAATCTGGAGAGAACAGTCAATGTGAAATCGTTAAGAGACAACCCACCTGAGCAGACACTGCACTGCTGCCGAGTCACTTCGTTGGTGTTCAGTGGCACCTTTTCTGATCCAACATGCGCAGGACACCACCAACTAAGTTCGCCACTGACAACAATAATTGCTTAGTCATGGAGCCGACGTGAGTGAGCTCTCCCTCAGGAGGGTGCCGACGACAGCCCCCATGGACTCGCCAATACCGGTGACCCCGGCGGAATCAAATCAAGACCACAGATGTGGAGAGGACATCGAAAGTGAGGTCATCATGAGAACAGGACATGAAGGGCCACAGTCTTTGAGACTTTTTTATGCTGATCGATGAGAATGAGGATGATGAAGATGATCCTACGGATTTCCATTCCGGTCTGAGACTGCATGACAGGGCTGTACTCTACGCGTACTTCCATAGTATATCTCGCGGCGTCAACCAGGCCCGTGAGATACAGACACCTGCAGTGTTGGTCAGGAAATTTGAGCGACACTCTCAGCGAAACATTCATTAAGTGGATGAAACTCGACTGTGTGGCCCTACCCATTGAACCCGTAGCAAATTAATCTCTGGGTGTCAGTAGGTCAGGACTGAAGAAACCCACATGATTCAGATGGGAATCGAACCCACGACTTCCCAGCCGGGAGTCCCCGAAGCTAACCACTTCGCCAAGGCGGTTGGTGTGAGTTGTTCTTTTGTTTGTTTGCTTGTGTGTGTGTGTGTGTGTGTGTGTGTGTGTGTGTGTGTGTGTGTGTGTACGTGCGTGCGTGCGTGCGTAAGAATGAAAAGATGTGTGTGTGTGTGTGTGTGTGTGTGTGTGTGTGTGTGTGTGTGTGTGTGTGTGTGTGTGTGTGTGTGTGTGTGTGTGTGTGCGTGTGCGTGCGCGTGCGCGTGCGCGCCCGCGCTATCGTGTGCCTGTACACATATTTGTGTATATTCGCGTGTAATTGTGCGAGTGTTTGTTCGCTCTTGTCCATGAAAGAAGGAAAAAGAGAGATAGAGAGAAGGACCGAGACAGACAGACGGATAGACAGGCAGGCAGGCAGAGAGAGAGAGAGAGAGAGAGAGAGAGAGAGAGAGAGAGAGAGAGAGAGAGAGAGAGAGAGAGAGAGAGAGAGAGAGAGAGAGAGAGAGTTATACTGAAGTCATGAAATGGACAAATTCTTGAGAGAGAGAGAGACAAAAAGCAGCTTCCACACATATCCATCCATTAGCGTTCAATTGTCTTTGACACACATACATAATCATCAAGCCTCCTAACAGCCCTTCATGGGTCCATGCACATCCAGTTAGCATCCCTTCTGACCAGCAAGGGAAACTAGATCACTTCTAGGATAAGGCATGACCATCGTGTTACAGTGAAGAAGTACCTTAGCTGTTTCTCTTCAAGCCATGAGTATGCTTCCAAGGCATTCAGTGGGTGAATAGTGTGGCAGGAGTTTAGCAGAGAAGAAAGAGAAGAGGACATAGTGGATAAGGGATAGTAGCAGAAAAAAGGAGGATGAACGGGGTAGACGAAAGAGGACGGGGGACAGTTGTAAAAGAAAAATGACGACGACGACGAAGACAAGAAGAAGAAGAGATGGTGAAAAGGATGATGATGACGATGATGACGATGATGATCGTGATGATAATGATGAAGATGATGTTGACGTAGAAGAAAATGATGATGATGATGATGATGATGATGATGATGATGATGATGATGATGATGATGACAAAGAAGAAGATGACAACAATTATGAGGACGACGACGACTGCACGACGACGACGACGACGACGACGAAGAAGAAGAAGAAGAAGAAGAAGAAGAAGTAGGTGATGAAGATGAAGAACATGATGATGATCATGATGATCATGATAATGGTGACTGTTTTGATGACGATGATGATAAAAAAATAGCATGTGTGAATGCGGGTTGGACAGCGGAAATCAAGAAGGTGAAAAGGATGGGTAGTTAAGACACAGGCGGTGCCTGGAAACATAAATAATGAATTAAAAACAAACAAACAAACAAACAAACACAATACATAATTAGAAAGATGTAAACCTCTGTCTAGTCAAACAGCATTGGACAATAAAATTATCAGCCATTGCTCCGAATCTACAGCAGAATTGAAAGAAAAATGTCTTTTAGGCACATTCCATCTTTACCAGTACCTACAATCAAAGCAAACTTAATGTCCCAGTGAAGCTGCTTTTGTCTATCAAAGTGCAGGGAAAATATAGGAAAGGGGAACACAAAAGTTAGGGAAAGATGAGAGAGAGAGAGAGAGAGAGAGAGAGAGAGAGAGAGAGAGAGAGAGAGAGAGAGA
>JADBJO010001376.1:237500-252500 GCA_016801955.1 Conus betulinus | reverse complement strand
TCATGAGTTTATTACACACACACACACACACACACACACACACACACACACACACATATATATATATATATATATATATATATATATGTGGTGTGTGTGTGTGTG
This sequence comes from Conus betulinus, assembly GCA_016801955.1. Lineage (NCBI taxonomy): Eukaryota > Metazoa > Mollusca > Gastropoda > Neogastropoda > Conidae > Conus > Conus betulinus. Next base: position 252,395 of record JADBJO010001376.1, on the reverse strand, counting down.
TGTGTGTGTGTGTGTGTGTGTGTGTGTGTGTGTGTGTGTGTGTGTACATTTCTTCCTCGCCTCTCCTCTTCCACCCTCAACTTTCAATCTCTTGAAAAAATGATTCCTGGAGATGTGATTTAAATCAACATGTTGTTCTCTTGGTTAGCAAAAAAAAATCAACGATGTTAGGTCACTGTAGCTGTACAACAGTTTGCTTCCTGGCTGCAAGACAGCAGGATTTCTGAATGATTACAAAAGAAATGGCAGGATCTTATTCATCTTTCTTTCCTTCCATCAATGTACCTTACTTACTCAGATTTAGATGCTCCCGCGTCTTGCGACGCATGAGGCAGTCAAGGCGCTCCACTGTGCACGGTCCTCAGCCAGTTTGTAGTGTCACACTCCATCCTCTGTCAGTGAGTCGGAGGTCTCTCTCTCCACTGTCTGTCGCCAGCTCATGGTTGGTCGTCCTCTTTTTCTCTGGCCTGCTGGGGTCATCAAGGTACCTGCTGACGTGGCATCTATCACATAAGGCCTGTATTTGCTTGGATAACAAACTAAGGAATGGAAGAGTCCAATCTTTATTGTCACCCCTGTGCTTGTCTCTTTTATAATCTGGCTAATAATTTGTGATCTTTGTAGGTGGGCAACATTTTTCCCTAACAGCTCTCCGTAATCAGTCCAAAATTCATTTCATTTTAGTCATTCATGAATCATATAATGGTGACAAATAACACCGCAGTAGGCGCCCCAAAACCATCCTGACGAGAGCGCTGGCTCGAAACAGATCTTCTGCTTCCTTTTAATAAATAAAAGGCAGAAATTAAATTGTTTATAACTTCATCCAAAGAAAATATCTAAAACCTATTTTCTGATGAGGAAATAACCTTCACATATTTTTTAAACAATCTTGTAATCAAAGAATTTACTCCATGAAGAAAAGGTATTTATCATTATCTTCATCTTTCGTTTTTTCTTCGTTTCCTACGATTTACTTAATTCAGCATTAAGCTAGCCTAAGTCCATGACAAAATTCTTTTCATTTTTCAAAGAGAAAATGAAACAATTTGAGGAACAGTCTAATTCCTCCATCTCCTTAAAAAGTCCTGACATAATTAACTTTCTGAAGCTCTGATATGATTACCCATTCTGTGGCCATCTGGGTTAATTGAACTGGGAGATAAAGCAATCCAGGTGAACGCAAAAGTCAAAACGTCTGATTGCTTTAAGGTGGTATCTCATCATTGCTAAGAAGAACAGAATTCTCAAACGGCTTAAGTCAAGATAGATCAGGATTTAATTGTATTCCCTTTTTTTCCAGCTTCACACAACATATTCTTCCATGTCAACCAGTGCATCTCTTTAATGTAAAGAGAGATGGTGGATCAGATTTTGCAGCATTTTTCTTTCTTTTTCATTCATTCTTTCGCCGACGTTTCGATAGTCCGACACATCGGTAGTCCGACACCCCACGTTCAGATGTTTCGATAATCCGACACTGTAAGAAAAAGTAGCGATAGTCCGACATCCCACGATTCCGATTCCGACAATTCCAACTCGTTTCGATAATCCGACACACAACCCAGTTTTATAATTCCCGTTAGTCTGACATATTGAAAGTAAAATCTCTCTCTCTCTCTCTCTCTCTCTCTCTCTCTCTCTCTCTGGTATTGTCAACATTTAACCCCACTTCCTCTGTCGCAAAACGCAATGATACCCGAATGTGGTTTCAAAGAAGACCGTGCGGCAATTTAACTTTGAAGTCGCACTATCGAAACGTCGAAATCGTGATATGTCGAACTATTGGCACAAAATAAAACATTACAAAACAAGTTCGTTGGTCCGAAAAAATGTCGGATTGCCGAAACGTCGGAATCGTGATTTGTCGAACTATCGAAACGTCGGAATCGTGAAGTGTCGGACTATCGGACCCAAACCCGCGCGTACGTGTCTGTGTGTATGTATGTGTGTATATGTGTGTGTGTGTGTGTGTGTGTGTGTGTGTGTGTGTGTGTGTGTGTGTGTGTGTGTGTATGTGTGTGCGAGTGCGTGCGTGTGTGCGTGTGCGTGTATGCGTGTGCGTGCGTGCATGCATGCGTGCGTGCGTGCGTGCGTGTTTGAGTGCGTGCGTGCGTCCGTGCGTGAGTGCGCGCGCGTGCGCGCGCGCGCGCGCGCGTGTGTGTGTGTGTGTGTGTGTGTGTGTGTGTGTGTGTGTGTGTGTGTGTGATTACAATCTCACACTCGTTATTCTTATCATCGATTCCGTTATTATTATTATCATTATTTTTGCCTTCTTTCTTTATTCCTTCTTCAGATTTTCCTTTATTCATTTCACATTTTTGGTGACTTTTCTGACCTATGGAAACTGTTGCGATGAGATGTAATCACACCTTAGTTTACAGCCTTAGGTTAACGGAAAGGAAATACAGTAGAGCTGACAACAGTACCATTGTACATTCAGACTGTAACGTCTGTGTGCTTCACGATGGTATTCCCCCATTGCCAAACGATGAATCTCCAAAGAGTTCCAGTGAAGAACCATCAGGAGTTCGATTACTCTTTCTCACAAAACATTGGATGCCTATAACTCACGACGCAGGAAAATGGTCTGCTCTGATGGTAAACATACAACGGTAAAACCAATACATTTCTGCTAGGTTTGGTGGGGTGGTGGTGGTGGTGGGGTGTGTATTTTGATTTTATCATGTTACTTTGTTTTGGCAATAGGGATGAATGGGTCACAGTGTTATATTTTCACCTGTTCACTGTACATCAACACAATCCGTTACCTCTGTGCGCCATTTCTTGTAATGTCTTCTTGCTTGGCTTGCTATGACTGACCTTTTTCTTACTTAATAGCTTTCTTGATTGATTCTTTGATCATTGGGGTAAATGTTTGATTGTTCTATAGCATTACCGAATGGAGGCTTTTTGTGCAAGTCACAATAATCAAATATACCGTTTTGTTTTCAGACTGATCTGAGACATTATGGTAGTATTCACTGTAATCCTCGCTTTCTACATATGCGAAATATAAGCTTAAAAGATAATAATCGATTTGCTACCGAAAGATTACATGAATCATTTACTGATGTAACACCCCCGGATAGTTAATTAGAATATATATGCTAATGGGTACGTTCCAAAAGTAAGTCTTATTCTCTTCCTCTTGGTTCTTTTATTTTCCGATTTTGTAGAAGGAATGTTAACTTTGATTTATCCATTGTCTAGGAGAATTCATCTCAGTTCAATTCAATTCACTTCAATCAATTTTATTGTCCAACGGAAATTTTTCTTCTGCTCCACATTACTTCACAGGTACATAAGGCATTGCAAAAAGACATTATAAAATCGTTACATAAAAGCCTGTGTTAGTATATGTATTTATATGTACATCAAGAGCCCCACCACCACCACCACCACCACCCCCCCCCCCCCCCCCCCCACACATACACACACACACACACACACACACACACACACACACACACACACACACACACACACACACACACACACACACACACACATAGACAATAGTAGACTGTAGACTGTAGACAATAACAACAATAATAAAGAAAGGAGCCTGTGCTTAAAATGCCAAATCCCTACGTAATATTTAGACCAAGAAGAAAAGGAATCCTCGAGATCCAGCACAACTGGCATCGTTCATTGCCATTTGGGTTGAAGAGAAAAAAAAACACACAAACAGCAAAAAAAAAAAAAAAAAAAAACACGTGTCAGGTCACAGCAGTCACGGTGCAAATCTACACTGCAACGTCTGATTGCTTCGGGGTGTTATTTCCTCATCGCCAGGAGCGGGACTTCTGAACGATTTCCAATAAGACACCGGAAGGCTGACCATTCCTCATTCCCACAGAGCTTCTCTTGGCGTGCCGTCTACCAATCCATCGGTCAGCGTGTTCCGATAGCGCACCGGAAGAAGAGGAGGGATTCTGAGACGGTGGGGTAGCTGACCACACTCTCTTCTCTTCTGTTCGTGTTTTTTTTTTTCTATATTGTTTCCACAGAAGTGACAGTGGAGTCATATTCAAGCCTGTTCTGAATCTTGCAACGCTCACCAAAGGTCAAGAAAACAACGATTATCAAAATCGAAACACTTAACGTGTTTGTGCGGATTGTTGACATGTTCAGATAGACGAGGGGCTTAAACATATAGCCAAAAATGTGTGTGTGTGTGTGTGTGTGTGTGTGTGTGTGTGTGTGTGTGTGTGCGTGCGTGCGTGCGTGCGTGCGTGCGTGCGTGCGTGCGTGCGTGCGTGTGTGTGTGTGTGTGTGTGTGTGAGAGAGAGAGAGAGAGAGAGCCAGCGCCCGCGCCTGTGTCTATGTCTATGTGTGAGTGTGTGTGTGTGCGCCCGTGTGTGTGTGTGTGTGTGTGTGTGTGTGTGTGTGTGTGTGTGTGTGTGTGTGTGTGTGTGTGTGGAGAGAGAGAGAGAGAGAGAGAGAGAGAGAGAGAGAGAGAAGAGAGAGTATAAGCAGCTGACAAAATGTACTGTACTGAAGCCTTTAATGAGAAACACAGTTTTTGATAAATAGGTAGGTAGGCAGACATGATCTTCAAATACTATTCAAGTGCCGGTGTGCATACTTATTCCTTCCTGAAGCCCCTATAGCGTTCCAGACACAGCGGTTTTGCCTGTGTTGTCTTAAGTAGAAAATGAATCCATCCACGAACTAAGCCTTTGTCTTCGGCTGCGCTGGACGGCAAAGGAAACGTGAAACAGTCCGCTCAGTCAAACGTCAGCCCAAAAGCAGATCTTCCAGCTCATTTGGTGATTCAAGGGAGAAAACTGAAAACAAAAAGGAGGCTGAAAAGAAGTGTGAAGAAAACGAGAATTGTTGATTTGTTATTTTGTTTCACTGTTTTAGCATTTTACCTGAAAGAATGTTAGGTCGTAACAACAATTAGAAGTCAAACAAGCACACTGATCATTTTTTTTTTTTTTTGCAAGTAAGAAAGTAAAATACCATAACATAACAACTAAGGAAATGGATAAGTATGAACAAATGAAAACAATACACACCCAGGAATTATGAATACAATGAATTGCACTGATAATGACACAAGATATTTATTCATGTTTAACTCTGGAAAGAGAGGTAGTAGTAAAAGACAGATACGGAAAACAAGAAAATTTTCATATGACATAGAAGAACAAAAATGAAAGAATAAAAAGAGCAGAAAGAAAAAATTATAAAACAGTTTGTTGAACAGAGTAGTCCCAACTTTTCTCAACAGAGCAAGCTGACTGTCCATGTGGTAGATGACAAAACAAAACATCATGTGGATAGGAGTAACCATGAGTTCTGGGCGCAGACTGTCAATGTGTAAGTCATATACACAAAGAAAGCCAACTTGTCTATCATTGGCCGTAAGCCGTAATGTGGAACTGCTCCTTCCGGCATCTGTGTGTTGGATCAAAGATTTCTCATGCTAACGAAAGGCTCTTCTCTGCCTGCATTATCACACAACACAGAGAGAGAGAGAGAGAGAGAGAGAGAGAGAGTACAGAGACAGAGAGACACAGAGAGAGAGAGAGAGAACATACATACACACACACACACACACGCGCGCGCGCTCGAACACACGTGTGCTCATTGCATTCATTAGTTTAAAAAAAAAAAAAAAAAAAAAAAAAAAAAAAAAAAAAAAAAAAAAAAAAAAAAACGACAGGTTATCTCACAACACGAGAGAGACAGAAAACAGAGAGTGAAGTTGTAGTGGGATGGTAGTGGGGATGGAACTTGGGAGACACAAAGAGAAAAACCTCGACGAATGTATTGACAAGAACATTTTGACGAAAGTATTCCGAATATATAGTCATCCATTCCAGATCCACCATGTCCATGAGCGGACGTTTCAAGTCCTCTGCAAAACTCAGGAGGTCTAACTGGTATTGGAGGTCTAACTGGTATTGTGGTGTCCGGTGTGAGAAAGAAATTAACCCCCCGAGACAAGTACACTTTATGCACTCTATTCGCACCACTCGGGCTCAAAACAGACATTCCTGTTGTCCATGTGTGTGGCAAATGGTTTTGAATGAAGACGATGATAATACATGAAAACAATGTGTTTACATGTGTGCATGCAACATCCTGGATTTGTTTTTTTAATTAAATTCTAAATTTGCATTATGGACTCCTTACCAAACAAAATCTAAGAGTGCGAGCTAAGGCTTCATTTCATCATTCCGCCGATTTGTGTGTGTGTGTGTGTGTGTGTGTGTGTGTGTGTGTGTGTGTGTGTGTGTGTGTGTGTGAAATCGGCCCAATTCTTCACACAAGTAGAAAAAAAACACACAATTAAAACAAACGCGCCTGTTGGCAAGGCGCAATGGTTGCGGTCGCATATTCCTTTTTGGAGAGCCGTGGGTTTTATTCCCCTCAAATCTATTTATTTGTGGGAATGTTCTACCCCTACCGGCACCTGCTCTGGGTTGTGTTTGCCTAGGGGCTTCGATGGGAAGACTGGAACCACTCAGTCGATTTTCATTCACTTCATGGATTCGTCTCTGAGAGTGTTGCTCTCATTTTCTGACCAGCTCTGCAGGTGCCTGTATCTCTCGGGCCTGGTTGACGACAGGATACAATACTCCCGTAAGAATAGAATACAGCCTGATATGTAGTCTCAGTTCAAAATGGAATACAATAGCATCAGCTTCATCATCCTCATCGTCATCGATAGTTCGAGGTTCGGTCGCTGGTTTCGATGAGTTCATAGGGACTGTCGATGGACGGTTGTGGTGGCGCCCCACGGAGTGGGAACACTCATTCACGCTGGCTCTGCGACATTGCTATTATTGACGTGGCTAGCGAGCCTAGTAGAAGGTGTCCCGTGTGTGTTAGGTCAGAACACGCATCACTAAACGCTACTGAAGTGACCCGGCAGCAGCACAGTGTTCCTCGGTTGGATTGCCGGATGATGACTTCACATTGACTGCTTCCTGTACACTGCTGGTCATGAGTCAGTTGCGGGAAGGAAGGGCGGGTAGGGGTGGGAGTGGGGAGAGCAGAGATGTGGCTGTTAAGACGGCATGACGGGAAGGAAGGGCGGGTAGGGTGGGGGTGGGGGGAGCAGAGATGTGGCTGTTAAGACGGGATGACGGGAAGGAAGGACGGGCAGGGGTGGGGGTGGGGGGAGCAGAGATGTGGCTGTTAAGACGGGATGACGGGAAGGAAGGACGGGCAGGGGTGGGGGTGGGGGGGGAGCAGAGATGTGGCTGTTAAGACGGGATGACGGGAAGGAAGGACGGGCAGGGGTGGGGGGGGGGGGAGCAGAGATGTGGCTGTTAAGATGGGATGACGGGAAGGAAGGGCGGGTAGGGGTGGGAATGGGGGGGAGCAGAGATGTGGCTGTTAAGACGGGATGACGGGAAGGAAGGGCGGGTAGAGGTGGGGGTGGGGGGAGCAGAGAGATGTGGCTGTTAAGACGGGATGACGGGAAGGAAGGACGGGCAGGGGGGGGGGGGGGGGGAGCAGAGATGTGGCTGTTAAGACGGGATGACAGAATGAGCAGCGTGAATATAATGCCACTGAAGTGGCACAGACGGAAATAAAGTAGTAACAACAATAAAAACCGTGCGGTACGGAACTCCGAGACTCATCTCATCATCATCATATCGTCACTATATATATATATATATATATATATATATATATATATATATAGAGAGAGAGAGAGAGAGAGAGAGAGAGAGAGAGAGAGAGAGAGAGAGAGAGAGATAGCAGGTAGATAGATAGATAGATGTGATGTGTGATAGTGTGTGTGTGTGTGTGTGTGTGTGTGTGTGTGTGTGTGTGTGTGTGTGTGTGTGTGTGTGTGTGTGTGTGTGTGTGTGTGTGTGTGTGTGTGTGTGTGTTTTAAGCTGTGGAGTATCTCTGATGGTAAAGTTTTCACACACACACACACACACACACACACACACACACACACACGCACGCACGCACGCACGCACGCACGCACGCACGCACGCACACACACACACACACGCGCGCGCGCGCGCGCGGTTTACTCAGTCTTTTTCCAAGAACACGTGTCATATGGCGATCATTAATGTGGGAAATTAGTATCTTAGTTAGTCTCTCTTAGCTCAAGTCAGAGAGAGAGAGAGAGAGAGAGAGAGAGAGAGAGCAGCACTTTTTATATATTCAAGCATCAATATTGTAGGCATTGTTTGATTTTCCACCATGTTCTTGTTCTTGGTTTTTCTACTACACAAAGCACAAACCATTAAATGGTTTCTCCCTCCATCCACCCCCATGCTCAAGGAGTTTAGAAACAAAGTGGACTGGAAACTAGCAGATAAACAGATCGGCATTTTGATGATAAAGCCAGCGAGTTATTGGGCACCCAATAAAGAAATATCTGGATGTTAGTATGAAAGTCTGATACTAATAGCAGCGATAGGCATCAAAAGAATGAAAACTTATCTCAGCCTTCAGAGGAGCACAAGGGAGGGTGTGGGATACATGTCTCCAACGATATAAAGCATTCATAATTTTGCACGAAGCGTTGAGAGAAAAAAAAAAAAAGAGAAAGAAGGCAGGGGGAAGGAATGGGGGAAGGGGGGGGGGGGGGGGGGGGGGGCAGAAAGGAGGTCAGCAGGAAGAAAGAAGACACATAACGGACAGAAAGCCCTTATAAATTGAACAGTTCCACCCCCTCCATTAAAGGAAACTGGCTGTTGTCTGTGTTTTAGGCATGCAATGAGATGTCTTGTGGCAAAGAGGGATTGAAATCCGGTGGTTTCCTTGAGCATCGTTCAGGAGTGGTACATTAAGTAATCAAATGTCCGAGTCTCGTTTTGATGGTAGTGATCGGAAAAGTTCCATCTTGCTGCTCCATCCTCGAAGTAACAGAACGGATGAACTGTGTTTACGCTTTCGTAGACAATAAGAATTGCGAATACAGAGTTTGAGCAAACTTCTTGTCTTCGTTTTAAAATAATAGCAATGGTGACGATGGCGATGACGACTGTGATGATGATGAGGGAAGACTAAGAGCTTTTTTCATGCTGATCGATGACGATCAAATAATTAAGATGATGCTAATGCGAATTTGTACCATTCTGAACTATGGTTACACAACAGGCTGTATTGTACTCTTACGTGCGTAGTGTATACTGCCTTCAACCAGACTTACGTGCGTAGTGTATCCCTGCCTTCAACCAGACCTGAGAGATACAGACACCTGCAGTGCTGGTCAAGAAATTAGAACAACACTCAAAGCACATTGCAGCTTACCATCAATGATCGACAAACTGGCGTCCATTGCTTATATGACATCATATCCCGATAGTCTGAGTCCAGGATTTATGCTTACTCCTATCCACATGACGTTTTGCTTGTCGTCTACCATACAGACAGTCCCCTAGCTCTGATGAGGAAAAAAAAGGAGCTGTTCTAGTCATGCAGACTGTTTTATCATCTTTTTCTGCTTTTTGCTTATTCTTTCGTTAATGTTTTCCTTTATCATTTCTTATTTTTCATTTCCGTTCTTTACCACTACCCGTCTTTCCAGTGTAAAACATGAATCGGAGAAAACATGTGTTATTAAATGAGCTGTATCATTGTCTTTTTGATTCATTAGTAAATATCGTGGTCGTTCGTTCATGTTTATTCATATCCTCAGTGTTTAAATTATCGTATTTTACTTTTTTCTTTCTCAAAGGATCAGTTTGCTTGTTTGTTTTTAATTGCTGTTGCAACCTAAAATTCTTTCAAGTAAAATGTAACAATGAAATTTGTTTTTTAATTGCTGTTGCGACCCTAAAATTCTTTCAAGTAAAATGTAACAATGAAATAAATAACAATTGTAAAATGTAACAATGAAACAAACAACAGTCAACAATTTTCCTTTCTTCGCTCTTCTTTTCAGCCTCCTTCTTTCAGTTTTCTCCCTTTAATCATGAAAATGAGCTGGAAGACCTGTTTTTGGCTGACGTTGACTGAGTAGACTGCTTTCCGTTCCCTTATCGTTCAGTGCAGCCGAATAGAAAGGCTTAGTTCCGTGGAAGGATTCATGTCCTACTTAAGACACAACAAAGTAAAAGCGCTGCTGTGTCTGGAACGTTTTAGGGTCTTAGGAAGGGAATATGACTGTATGTACACCAACACCCCAATAACATTGAATAGTCACTGAAGACCATGTCTGGCCTACCTCTTTATTCAGATGTGTGTTCTTTACTTACTGCTTTTTAATACAGTATGTTTGGTCAGATAGTAGTGAGTCAGTTTATATCGTTATAACTGTAACTGTCATTATTATCGTAGTTGTGTTGTGGTTACTTGCTGCTGCTGCTGCTGCTGCTGCTGTTTTTCATCTTTACGAAAAGACCAAAAGAGGATACAGAAATTTGCCCAAACTTTTGATATACTACCCAATGAAAAGAAAACTAAATATTAAGTGAACGTTATGCACAGTTCTCTTGTTTTTTGTTACCATAAGGAAAACTGAAAGATAAAACTCTTCAGATCACAACCACGAAAACAAGACTCAGACAGGGGATTACTCAATGTGTCATTTTCTTACAGCCAGGGCGGAGGACTCCTGGGACGATTTGCAATGGATCACCAGGATTTCTATTCCTCTTTTCTACAGGACATCTCACTGCATGCCATCTGGAGCATAGTCTGTGTCCATTGAAGGAGGCGACGGGACTAGTCACTGTATAATGACTTTTTGTTCTTTTTCTTTTCCTCTCCTCCTGCCCTCTGTGCTTTCGTCCTGTCTTTCTTTTCTGTCTTTCTTGCCTTTTTTTTTCCTTTTTTTTTTTTTTTTTTTTTTTTTGTTTCCTACGTGAAAAATCAATGAATATTTCAGGTTGAAAGAGAAAATGAAAATATATCCCTACCCCTCTCTGCTTACTCCTGCAGAGGCTGAGATTTGGCTTTCTCTCTGTTGTATTTACATGTACTACTTCTGTAAGGAACTGTGTCTAAGTTTTTTTTTTAAGTTTCATGTGTGTTTAGTGTGAAAAAAAAGTGTCATCAGAAAACATAAATTGCTTGGGCAAGCTATCGAGAAGAAGGAAAGTTTTGCGTCTTGATCATGGGAATCGTGCAGCATGTATTCGTGCCGCACGTGTAGTGAACAGATTACACAAGTAATTGGTCGGTCATCTACTGGATGGGCAATTCAATCAAAGGACGAAGTGGTCGACGGCATTGTACGGGGAGGCGTTGGCGTTGGCGAGGATGCATGCCTCACAGCATTTCTTTTAATGACATCAGAGGTGTCAAAAACAAGTGTAAAAGCTACTACTGGCCAATGTTAAGCCCAAACGACTGGGCGAGATGCATTGAAACAAATTGACATGAGCGAAAAATGATGAAGACCAATGTATATTTTGGATAAAGACACTTATGAAATTATATTTTAAAATGATTAATAATTTCTTCTTCTTTTCTTTCCAGAAACTTTTTCCCATGTGTGTGTGTGTGTGTGTGTGTGTGTGTGTGTGTGTGTGTGTGTGTGTGTGTGTGTGTGTGCGTAAGCAAGTAAGCAAGTAAACACATCGACTCATTAATGATGAACGCAGCAGGTTATCAGACATTGAGTGAAAGAAAAGATAGGAATTTCAATGTGAAAGTCGATACTTCAATACTTTTCAGACTCTCACTTAGGCGACTTCGACCCACAACCGGTTGGGCAAAACGCACTCTAACAACAAAGCCCCCCCCCCCCCCCCCCCCCCCCCCCCACTGTTTTACACCAGAGAACAAATTAACTTCACCAGGTCTGTTTCAGTGAGTGACAGGGCTTTGACCTACTAACGACATCAGCGGTGAAAAATGAAAAAAAAAAGAAGATAAAGAAGAGCAAAGTGAAAAAAAGCTGGCATCATCCGATCGTCTCGGCGTAGTAGCTCTTTTTTTTCTCCTCAGAGCAGATTGATTATCGATGTGGTCGACCGCATACGAGAGGCTGTCCGGTGTAGAAGAAAGAAATGAAAAGCTGTCGTGTCTTGATTGGAAATCGTTCAGGAAACCTGTGCCCTGGCTATCAGGAAATGACGCCTGCAAACAGTATGATGGCAGGGTCATGACAAGGAATAGCAACAAAGGTGAACGGTGATGTAATATGTCTGTGTTGTGTGTGAGATGAATGATAAAGATCCTATCACAAATTCTTGTAATCATCTTCCTTCTCTCTCTCTCTCTCTCTCTCTCTCTCTCTCTCTCTCTCTCTCTCTCTCTCTCTCTCTCTCTCTCTCTCTCTCTCTCTCTCTCATGACTTTGGCTATGGTTGTTTTCTCTCTGTGTGTGTGTGTGTGTGTGTGTGTGTGTGTGTGTGTGTGTGTGTGTGTGTGTGTGTGTGTGTGTGTGTGTGTGTGTGTGTGTGTGCATGTGAACGCAACGCAACGGTTTTTGTGCAGATATGTTTTTGTTTGTATGTTTGAGAGAGAGAGAGAGAGAGAGAGAGAGAGAGAGAGGGAGGGAGGGAGGGGGATTGGAACAGCCAGACATTCATATAAAACAGGCAGAAAGAGAGCCTGACAGACAGGTACAAAGACACACAGGTCGAGTGGCAGGCAGGGGAGAGAGAGACAGAGAGAGAGAGAGAGAGAGAGGAGGGAGGGAGGAGGGAGGGAGGGAGATGGGAACAGACAGACATTCAAATAAACAGGCAAAGAGAGAGCCTGACAGTCAGGTACAAAGACGCACAGGTCTCGAAAGAGAGAGAGAGAGAGAGAGAGAGAGAGAGAGAGAGAGAGAGAGAGAGAGAGAGAGAAGAGAGAGAGAGAGAGAGAGGAAAGAGAGAGAGAGAGAGAGAGAGAGAGAGAGAGAGAGACAGACAGACAGACAGACAGACAGACAGACAGACAGACAGTCAGACAGACAGATAGACAGAGAAACATTTGAGTTCATGGCACCCACGTATTCAAGACACCAGGTATCACATTTGACCATTGTTGCAGTTCAGGACCAAAGGTCCTGGCATCACACTACCCACGTATTCAAGACACCAGGTATCATATTTTACCATTGTTGCAGTTCAGGAGCAAACACACTATCCTGGCATCACACTATGTGCAGGATTTCTATCCTGATGGACAGGGCAGAGGTTTTCTGAACGATTTCCAACGAGACATATCCTTGTGTGTAGACAACGTACTCAACTCTGCTGTGAGGAGAATGAAAGCGCTACACAGGATGATAGGATGATGCCAGCCATTTTACGTTCCTCCTTTCCGTCTTCTTATTTTATCTTCACCTCTTTTGGCGTTAAAAAGTCAAAACTCAGTTGCTGACTAAAACACGTACCACGTAAATGACCCTGTCGTCCATTACAAATAGAGTGGAAGGGGACTCGTTCTAAGGCCGCTTTCCTTTCTCTATGCTGAACAAAATCAAGACAATTCAAGTATGACTGGGCCCTTTGAAGAACGAAGAGCTTTTATCGCTTCTATAGAAATGCAATTGTGACAGATGGTAATATTAGGTTTCCATCCTTGTTAACACTTGTCATCATTTTCATTCACACACACTAATCTCTCTCTCTGTCTCTCTCTGTTTATCTCAATGTAATTGTGATTGTAGTTGTGTGTGTGTGTGTGGTGTGTGTGTGTGTGTGTGTGTGTGTGTGTGTGTGTGTGTGTGTGTGTGTGTGTGTCTCTCTCTCTCTCTCTCTCTCTCTCTATATATATATATATATATATATATATATATAGAGAGAGAGAGAGAGAGAGAGAGAGAGAGAGAGATGTGTGCTCGTTTTGAGTGAATGTTTGTGTATGGTTGTGTGTATGTTATGTAGGTGCGTATGTGTGTGTGTGTGTGTGTGTGTGTGTGTGTGTGTGTGTGTGTGTGTGTGTGTGTGTGTGTGTGTGTCTGTGTGTCTGTGTGTGTGTCTGTGTGTCTGTGTGTTTGTTTGTTTGTGTTGTAGTGCATGCACACAAAGAACGAAGGGGGGGGGGGGGGGGGGGGGGGGGGGGGGCCCTGGGGTTATTATATTCATAAAGTGAAAATTAGAGATGTGTTTGAGCAGGTGCAGAACCCTTAAGTCATAAGCTATTATAGTTCTATTTATATTAGCGTGCATGGAAAAAACATTGGAGTGGGGTGGGGGTGGGGAGGGGGGGACTTCTTCAACTGATCCAGATATACTTATTTGTTGTTTTTCTGTTCAATGTTGACACTGGAATGCACTCTTAAACAAGGCCATCTCTGTTCCTTTTCATACCAGGGGAACAAGTTCACTTTTACCCGGTCCGTTTCAGTCAGTAACTGGGCTTTGACCTCCTAACGACAAAAGCGATGAAAGAGACAGATGAAGGTGAAGAAAGGGGAGAGTAAAATGGCTGGCGGCCATCCGATTGTACCGGCGTATCTCTTTCTTTCTCCCCAGAGCAGACTGATTGTCAATACGGGCTACAGCACACTAGGAGATTCTGGTGGAAAAGAAGTAACGAAATGCGGCTGTGTCTTCATTGGATATCGTTCAGGAAACATGCGCCCTTCCTTATCAGGAAAGAAATCCTGCAAACAAGATGATGCCAGGGCCGTTATTCTCGACAGCAACAATAGTGAAACGTGAATCTGATTAAAAACACTTGTAACCCATTCACTAGAAGAAGAAGAAGAAGAAGAAGAAGATGAAGAAGAAGAAGAAGAAGAACAAACAAGAAGAAGAAAAAGAACAAGAAGAAAGAAGAAGATGAAGAAGAAGAAGATCAGCTTTGGGTTTCTATCAGACAATGCATGTGTGTGTGTGCACGTGCGTGTGTTGTGTGTGTGTGTGTGTGTGTGTGTGTGTGTGTGTGTGTGTGTGTGTGTGTGCGTGTGTGTGTGTGTGTGAAGAAAGAGAGATAGCATGTATGTTTTCTCTATTGTCCTCATGATGTGTGTACTCTCTCTCTCTCGCTCTCTCTCTCTCTCTCTCTCTCCTCT
>JADBJO010001376.1:225000-230000 GCA_016801955.1 Conus betulinus | reverse complement strand
GACTGCTGCAGTTGGGTAGTCCCTTCCTCACCAGAGCAGAATGATTTCTTACGTAGCAGATGAAAATGTAAGATACCCCGTGGAAAAGGGACTGCACAAGCCAGGTGGTGTGTGTCGCTATTGGAAAATGGCAGGAATTCGGTGCTCTAAATGTCAGGATTGGAACACTTCCGGCAAAAGCCCTACGTTGAATGCACGTGATGGAAATCATTGATGTCTGACTACCTCATCGGATATGTGGGTGGAAATGGCAAAATAAAGGGATCTCGTTACGAACTCTCTTTTTAAAGTCGTCTTCTCTCTCTCTTCTCTGTCTGTCTCTGTCTCTGTCTCTTGTAAGCTATTGATTCTTTTCTCTCTCTCTCTCTCTCTCTCTCTCTCTCTCTCTCTCTCTCCCTCTTTCCTATGTCTCGCAAGCTTACTGACTGTGTTTGTATCTCGTCCTGCGTCCCACACACCACGTGCGCCTCCTCCCCTACCATCGCTCCCAGTTTCGCGCCTACACATTGTGAGTGTATGTGCGCCTAGTGCGCATGTAGCTGAGTCGTGCTATGTGTTGTCATCGCATCCTCTGTGTTGTCATCCGCATGTGTGTTCAGAAGATTCTTGGGAGAAAAATCGACGACGGAGGAACTGGCTGACGGCTCTTTGCTCCAGTTTGGGACGACACAGTTCTTGTCATGAAATAAGATGAAATGAAAATGACCGAATGTATAATAACAAGAGACACTGCTGAACATAAGTTACATTGATCCTTCAGGTGTAAAGACTCAACCAGAGGGTGATTTCATGGACGACCCGGTGATGATAGCCCCATCTTGTGTGTTACCAGCGCAGAAACTGTGAAAGTATCATCATAGGCTGGCATGGGTTTTGTTTTTAATAGGTCCTTATGGTTTGACGATGGGTTGTTTTGATTTTTATGGGTTTTTTTAATTTATTCATGCGGTTTTTTATTATTATTTTTTAGAGGGTCATTGGGACGAGTAGTGGGTAAGGAGGTGTAAAGGGTAAAATGTGCAAAGTTAAAATAGTAAACGAGGTTTGGGTGGTATGTGGGCGTAAGAGTTGTAGGTTGTAAATACATTGAAAAGCAAGGGGAAAAGAAACGACTGCAAAACGACGAAGCATTGTGTTGTATTGATCTAAGCCAGCCGAAAAAAGACAGAGTTGTTCTCGGGCTTCTTCAATTTGAAGACCGTAGTGAGCAAGCATTTGGACCTTCTGTCATCGGGAGGAGTCCCCCCCGAAGAGGAGAGGGGAGAGTGAGAGAGAGAGAAGAGTGACGGGAGAGAGAGAGATGGGAGACGTGATCAGAGGAGAGAGAGAGGCGAGGGGAGATGGGAGAGAGGAGGAGAGGAGGGGAGGAGAGAGGAGGGGGGGGAGGGGGTAGGGGGGGGGGGGAGGAGAGAGAGGGGGGGGAGGACAGGGAGGGGAAGGGGGGGCACAAGGGGGCGTGGGGAAAAGAGAAGAGAGAGAAAAGATGAGGGAGAGAAGAGCGAGGAGAGACGGATAGCGAGGGAGAGGGAGGAAAAGAGGAGGAGAGAGAGGAGAGACCGAACAGACAGACAGACAAGAGCAGAGACGCAGAAAAGAGGGGGGGGGGGGGGGGGGGGTGGGGGGGGGGTGGTAGGGGGTAGTGGGGGGGGGGGGGGGGGGGGGCGGGGGGGGGGGGGTAGGGGGGGTGGGGGGTTAGGGGGGGGGGTTGGTGGGGGGTATTGTTATTATATATGGTGGTATGGGTGGGGGGGTGGGGTGGTGTATGGCACGGGGATGGGAGGTAGTGGTGTGTGGGTTTTTGTAGGGGTGGGGGAGGGGGTCTGTTATGTGGGAGTGGGGGACCCGGTTATGGGTTATGGTCTGGGGGGGGGGGGGGGGGGGGGGGGGGGGGGGGGGGTTGGTTGGGGTATGGGTGGGGTGGTTAGGTTGGGTTACCGTATTTATAATATTTGTTATGTGAGTTGGGGGGGGTCTTTGGGGTCTCTATATGGCGTATGGGTATGTGTAGGGTGTGGGGGGGGCGGGGGTGGGGCACCCGGGTAGGGGTGGTGGGGGGTCTGTTGTGGTGGTGGGTATGTGGATATTTGGGGTGGGGGTGTGTTGGGCTGTCATTCGCATGATCTGGGCAGCGGAGATTCTTCCTGTCTCTGGTCAGTCTGTCTGTCGTCTGTCTCCTCGCTCCCTCTTTCTCTCTCTCTCTCTTTCTCTCTCTCTCTCTCTCTCTCTCTCTCTCTCTACTCTCTATCTCTCTCTCTCTCCCTCTCTTCTTTCCTCTACGAATATTGTTGTTATGGGTTTCTAAAATGCTTAAATTTAGATTGATAAATTATGTATGTACAATAAAGTCTTGAGTTCTCTAACAAATGTAATATTCTTTCCATAATTGGTGTTTATATATGACGATAGGAGAGAAACTCGGTCAGATGGTCAGAACATTTGGCTGTGGAGCTGACATTGACTTGGGTCCCCTCAGGTGTCTCAATATACAAATAACAAATGTTAAAATCTTAACATCATCCTTCCCAAAAGAACACAAACTATCTAAGATATTTAATAAAAACATCAAAAATTATCATACTCATGTATGCCGAATCTTAAAAACATCATTGATTCAGCAAACAAAAGGAAAAGCAGTACAGAGAGAAAAACGAGGGTGACGAAAAAGAAATCTTGTAACTGTAGCAAAAAAAAAAAACAGTGCCCTCTAAATAACAAATGCCTCTACAACAATATTGTGTACCAAGCCACTGTGACATCGGATAATACAGAAGAAAACTTACGTAGGTATCACTGAAAAATCAATTTAAAAACTAGATATGCAAACCACAGTCATTCAACAAAGAAAGATACAAAAACCAAACAGAACTAAGTAAGTACATTTGGAAACTCAAAGATAAAAATATAGACTACAACATATCTTGGAAAATCCTAAAAAAAAAGAGCAGCACCATACAATAACATTTGAAAAAGATGTAACCTGTGTCTAACAGAGAAAGACATAATATTATGTAAACCACAATTAGCAACTTTAGATATTAGAAGTGAAATGGTTAACAATTGCAGGCATAGGTGGAAATTCCTATCAGTGAGTAAAATCAAAAAAAAAAAAAAAAAAAAAAAAAAAAAAAAAACCCTGAGAAGCACATGTAACACGTGAAATAAAACAGCAAGCTATATATAACACTGACAGCGCAAGATCCTGACGACTGCACATGCAAGAAACAGATCTGTTGATGTTTTAATCTTGTTTTTTAGCTTGCTTTTAACCTGACAAATGTCGCTCCCATTGTGGTTGAGCACTTCTTTTAAAATAACGTTGATTCTTATTATATATATATTATATATATATATATATATATATATATATATATATATATATATATATATATATATATGTGTGTGTGTGTGTGTGTGTGTGTGTGTGTGTGTTAAGCTATGTACACTCTGATTGTTTCCACCTTTTGACCTCTGATCTATCCTTAAACGGATGTTCAAAACATACGGTCAAATAGTTCCTGCTAAATGTAATACACATTACTGTTTACTATTGTTCGGTCTATCAGTGGGCGATTGCATCTCTTAGGAGATTCAAGTAAAGGTTGTTATACACAATTCCTAGCCGCTGACAATGCTTGGGTTATTGAACAGCAGAGCTGACCACTCGGACTGTTCCATATTTTTTTTTTTTTTTATCTCCCTTGCGTCCTTAAATGGATCCTCTAGCATAGGCTCAAAGATTGTCCCCTACATTTTATATACTGTTTGCATAATGTTTTGTAATTTTTCAGCAACTCTTTACCTCTCCACACTTTCCTTTTATTTTATTCTACCTATCGCTGGCTGCTGTTGGATTCTTCTTTGAACTCTTGGTGGTGAGAACACATCAGAATTACGGACTGTGGTGTGTCTCTATTTGACGCCAAGAGCATATACACAATCAGTCGTGTTTTCCTGATGAGTTCCGATCCAGTGGACGAAAGGCCTAGGAGCAGGCGATACATATAGCTCTGCCTTCGAGAGGGATTGCTATGATTCCTTCATGCAGCTAGTGAAGGGTTTTTCATTTTTATAATGTACACTTTCTTTTTAATTTCAAATCTTTGTCACGTCATTACTATAATGATGGAAGAATTGTTAGCCTACACTTGTTTTCCCCACTACTTAATTGTTCAGCTATATACATATATATATATATATATATATATATATATATATATATATATATATATATATGTGTGTGTGTGTGTGTGTGTGTGTGTGTGTGTTAAAAAACAAAGTATTAAAAGGAACTCTAAAACTCTACAAATTTATTTCGAGCACACATCTCTCTTCAGGATGATTTTTGGGTCGCCTACCGCCGATGTATATAACTTGTAGGGCCCAATGTCACCGTTCGCACGTGCGGGTTGGCTGCACGTGTTTTTTTTTTTTTTTTTTTTTTTTTGGGGGGGGGGGGGGGGGGGGGGGGGGGGGTGGTTCAGGTTGTTATTCAGGCTGCGTTTGCCGACAACAGGTTGTTATTCAGGCTGCGTTTGCTGACAACGAACCTTCAGCAAGCTTATAGTCTCAGCTTGCTGAAGGTTTATTTGAGAAGCATTTATTATTCCCCATTCACCCACTCAAGCACATACCGTCAGTTAGGCAGAATCATCTACCACTGCAGATATGAAGGCTTATCACCCCCCTATTTCTACAATCTAAGACATAAGAGCAAGCTTTGTTTATAATTCAATATTTCTCGCAATCATTGCAACATTAAGCTGCTCTGTAAGTTGCTGGAATGGTGCTCGGTACTTATCCTTGGAATTTATTAGTTTATTGTAATTTAGTCCCTTGCGGATTCATTCCAAGAACTGGCCCTCAGCACTTGTGTCTTAAGGTTATCTTTTTATATTTTCTACTTTTCACAAGAAAATGTAGCTTGTTTTGCTCTTACATGATTTTCTTTTGCTTCTTAGGTGGCACCTTTGGTTGGTTTTTTGAAAAAACTCAACAAACAT
>JADBJO010001376.1:215000-220000 GCA_016801955.1 Conus betulinus | reverse complement strand
GCAAGGATAGAAGGATGACGTGAAGCCCCGTAGTATGGCTGGAAGACATGATTTCTGGACTGCTGTGTGGACTACCACGCTGAAACAAAGGCACTGGAGATGATGATGTTGATGATTATTATCTTTAGGCCACCAGCCCCTAGATACATGGTCAAGAAACAGAATAACAATGAAGTACAGCGTAACTAAACAAGACTAATAGCAACAGTACTATTAATACAACTTTACTTCCTTTCATATCTAAACTGTTATAGTTATCACCGTGTAATCATCCTTCATGACTTCGACCAACAGCCCTCTTTGTCGAGTTGCATAAAAGATGAACGAAGCTAGATTTCGAGTCAATTTCATGGATTTGTTCATCAGAATACTAGTATAGTGCTGATCAATTCCAGACAAATACTTCTTTCTAATATCATCATATAGAGGACAAACATGAATAAAAATGGTTTTCATTTTCTATTACCTTGCAGAAAGGACACAAAAAGTTTAGCGTTTCACTGAAAGTAGTCCTAAAAGAGGAACCGTTTATGGAAGTACCCCGGTTCTTAGTTTAACAAAACCATCACGAAAGCATCTGATATCAAGATATTGAAAATATTGTTCGCTTTCAAACACATTTTTAAATAGCCGGTACGTGCTATATATGTCATTGTTCATTACTGAGCTATCCATTCCTGTAGATAATTATCTTTCAAACGTTGCTTGAACAATGATACAAAAAAATTTCACATCCAACACCTTGGTTAAACCCAGGCATATCCAAATCCTA
Source organism: Conus betulinus (assembly GCA_016801955.1). Taxonomy (NCBI): domain Eukaryota; kingdom Metazoa; phylum Mollusca; class Gastropoda; order Neogastropoda; family Conidae; genus Conus; species Conus betulinus. The sequence continues at coordinate 219,228 of JADBJO010001376.1, read as the reverse complement.
AACGAAACAAGGTATTTTTAATCGAACTTGCCCAACATGCTTTACCTTTTTCATCCAAGTTTTTTAACATATATATATGCTAATCGTGGTAGCCTTGACTCATCCATCTTCAAAATCTTAGCCAGTATTTTATGCATCTCACAGAACTGTTAATATATATAGGGGATCTACCCAGTTCACCATACACAATTTGTTTGGTAATTTTAATGGTACTTTTAAGAACGTTTGCATGCAAATGTATGAATTTTTTCAATGTTTTCCAATCTGTTTTTAGCCCCCACAATTCTGCAGCATACGTAATGACAGGTTGAACTTGTGTGTCAAAAATTTTAAAGAAGCAGGATTTAGATATATCATGGAGACTGCTAATATGTTTTACACAATTCATACATGCTCTTCTACCCTTTGCCGCCAAGGCATCAACACCTTTACAAATACTCATTTTCGTTGTAAAAACAAAACCCAAGTAATTATACTCGTTTACCACTTCCAGGATAGATCCGTTTAAAGTCCATTTATCATTTTTTTACTAAAAACCCCGCCTTTTTCGAAAAAACCATCACTTTGGTCTTATCTTTATTTATATTTAAAAAACAATCTTTTGCAAGCTTCATTTAATAAATTAATTTGGTTTTGAAGACCCCTGCAGTATCGGATAAAAGAACAATATCATCGGCAAACAACAGAAGGAATAGTTCAACCAAACCAGGTAACAACTGAATGCCATGCATACCGCTACCATCTACATGTGCAGCAATTTCATTTATAAAAATAGAAAAAAAGTTCTGGACTAAGTATACAACCCTGTCTCAATCCTACCGGACAACTAAAAAAAAACTCCGTAAGACGATCTCCAATTCTCACACATGAAACAATTGACTCGTAAATCGCTGTGACTGCTGTCATAAATTTGCCATGTATGCCAGTTGTACGCAAAATTTCAAATAGTGGTTCATGTTGGACTGAATCAAATGCTTTTCTTAGGTCTACAAAAACATGCATAGAGTTTGCCACCCTTTTTGAAAAACACTTTTCTATAATAGCATTTAAAGTAAAAATATGGTCGACTGTAGAGTAAACCCCTTTCTAAACCCAGCCTGAGATTCTGTCAGTTTTCTGTTCTTCGATCCATTTTACTAGTCTCCTATTCAGAATCGTACAGTAGCATTTACTAACTAAGCTTAATAGCGAAACCCCCCCCCTGTAATTGTCAGTTACTGTTTTGTCACCTTTTTTAAAAAATTGGAACTATAATTGCTTTAGTCCATTCTTCTGGATACGAACCTCTGTCAAATAGTGCATTGAATAGTTTAGTTAAGAAGACGACCGAAAAGTTGCTACTTAATTTCAGCATTTCTGCAGTGATTTCATCAATTCCACACACACACGCTTTTCCTTTCTTTAAAGAATTAATAGCTTGAAGTACTTCACTCTCATTTATAGGTAAGTTCAATTCATTACAATCAGTATTAACATTTTCGGTGCTATAATCATGTACTTTGATCTTCTGCACATTGAACAGGCTTTTGAAATGATGGTACCATTGTTGATCTGATATATCAGGGCAAATTTGAGACTTTTTTCCGCCTGACATACTTCTTACTTCTCTCCAAAACCCCTTACTATCTTTACCGAAAGAAGCCAGTCTGTTAGCTTTTTCACGTTTAAAACAGCCCCCTTTTCTTTTTAATAAAAGACTTGTAATATTTTCGATGCTGAACAAAATCTTTACGTTTGTCAGATTTAAACTTTTTAACTACGAAAGATTGTTAACGACTGCCTCACTTTGCTCTTTAACTGTGCACAATCCCTGTCGTACCAGTCTGGTATTCGTGGCTCATTACTAACACATATAGTTTTCTTCATACAATCACTACTACTGACCAAAGCATTAGAAAACAAGTTTACAGCTTGATTTACATCTGTATCAATTAGCATCAACGCCCTGGAATACAATCTATTGAACTCCTCGCTGTTTAAAGCCTCTACAAAATGTGGTTCTAAGCTTGTATTCCAAATGCGTTTTTCAATCCATTTCTTTTCTTTCTTCTAAGATGATCGAAATCAACATCCACGTTCAGTGTAATACAAACAGGGAAATGTGCGGAGTCCACAGAGGACAAGACACGCAGTGACGTAATAGAACCCTGCAGACAGAGATCACCAGATGCTATAAAATAGTCAATGGTGCTGCCCCCTGAACTGGAAACAAAAGTCAGGGAATCATCGAAACCAAACTGAATTAGACCGTTCATGACAACACAATCAAACGTTGAACAGAAATTAATCAACTCTTTTCCAAAATGTGTTACTACCGTATCTTCAGACTTCCTACGGAACACGTAATCCTCATCACTATCAACAAACGAGTCCCATACCTTATTTTCCGATAACACATCCTTTAACAAAGCATTCTCGCACCCAGTCCTCGCATTCATATCTCCACACACTATGACATAGAAATCCTCTCAAAACGTTCATGGAGATCAATTAAGCACTGTTCAATGATTTCAACACCAAAACCATATTGTGACAGTCTCCAGTAAATACTGTCATAAGGGTGTATATAAATACTGATAAGAAACACTGGTTTTTCAGTTCCAAATAATTCACGATCCATTTTCAAAATGATAACATTATTCAAGTACGTATTGATCCTCTCAGTAAACCCGACCAGACTTTTCCTTACACACATCATTACTCCCCCTGAGAACCGCCCTTGTTGCGATAACTTCACAGCTTTGGAGACAAAAACATCGTAATCACTGAAAGAGGTGTACGAAATACTGTCTAAATAAACAAACGTTTCATTTAAACAAAATATATCGAAATCTAATAACATCGACACAACATCAGGAATGTCCAGTTTATTCATCCAACCTTCACAGTTCCATGCGCCGATATTAACACTGGTCGGGCCTCGGCCACCCCGTCAACTCTTGGCATTATTACCACCTCTTCCCTGAACCCTTCCACCACCCCTACGCCCAGTACCACCCCCTCCTCTAGCCCCATCACTTCTATCCGTACATTTCCCTCGCTAGTTCTCCTATCCGTACCGCCACCCCACCCTCCACCCCTGCTTGGTGAACCACCCACCCGACCACCCATAGCCCCTTTTGCTTGTTTCAATTTCTCATGTTTCATCCAGTGTGTAGAGTCGTATGTGCGCTTTCTTTTTGGCCTGCCACCCCTCTGCTGTGAGAAGCCGAGCTCGCGCGCTGTCTTGTCATCACGGGACTTGAAGGGGGAAGGTGGGCAGCCGTAGTGTTGAACTGTCGCCTTGTCCCCGGAGTTTTTTTCACGTGCACCCTGACCTGGATTCTCTCTTGCCGGTTTGTCTCTGGTTTCATTTGCACTCGGGTACTCCGACGTTGGCAGAATGTATGGTCGACTTGCGTTGCCTTCATCGTGAGTGGAAAGAAGAGGGAAGCCATCTTTGGAAAGATCGTAAAGATCAGAGGAATTATAATGATTGAGCACTGCTTCAGTGTCCTCTTCTATATCTTGTCTCGTCTCACCACTGTGGCTCTTCTTTCTTCTTCTTCCGTTTCTTCGTGTTTTCCTCTGCTGTTACCCTTCCCCCGACCACTCAGTCTCACTAGTTCTTTTGTCAGTGTCATAAGTGTAGACGCCTCTTCTGTAAACAGTTTGTCAAACTTCATCCTTGTTTTCTGCCCGCTGTCATAGAGTTCATTGGCTTTTCTCCTCAGTCCCTGCCTTTTCTTCCGCACTGTCTCAGAGAAGTCTTCCCTGATATATACATTCTGATGCTTTTCTGAAGTTTTCAGTTTTCTGGCATTCTTGAGAATCAGCTCCTTTGACTTGTGAGACAAGAACTTGACGACCACGCCTTCTCCTTTCCCCAGTCTATGAGCTCTCTCAATGGCAATCTCCTCCTGAAGACACATTCCTTCTTTGATTACTGTGTTCACTTTCTGTTCACACTCCTCCCAGTTTTCGTTGGCCTTGTCTTTCTCAATCCCAAAGAACAGTAAGTTGTTTCGCCTACTTTGGGTTTTCCAAGTAGTCACATTATTTTTCCACCTGTCGATCTCTTTCCACAGAGTTGCATTCTCTTCCTGTAATCTCTCATACCGTATTGTTACGCATTCCAGCTCCTCCTCTATCTGACTCTGCCTTTCTTCAATCCTTCCTAGCTGGTCAGACAGACTGTCCCCTAACTGTTTCACTCTGCTCTCCAACCTCGTGGTCTGTGTCTCTTGGT
>JADBJO010001376.1:207500-210000 GCA_016801955.1 Conus betulinus | reverse complement strand
TCACACCTATACACTCTCTCTCTCTCTCTCCCCTCTCTCTCTTCCCCCTCCCCCCCTCTCTCTCTATCTCTCTCTCTAAAAATTAAGTTATTGTTTCTAAGTATTATCATTATTTTAATTCTACAATTATGGCCGGCAATGGATTTAGTGATAATAGGACATAATGCTTAGAAGCATAAAGGTGAAAATGACTGACGGTAATAACAATGACATCAGTGTTGTTGTAAATCAAATGTAGTGATGTAATGATGTTGATGAAGAGAACAGTAAAGGTAATGATATGATGATAGTGATAAAGTAATAAAGGTTTTAAGTAATATACCCTCTTACCATCAACACCTTAAAGCGGTGGTAAGTGCAGTAACACTAGCGGAAATAAAGGCGCCAGGAAAGGAGAGGGAACGACCAGCGATAAAGGAGCTAGCATTCTATTTATTATGTGTGTGTGTGTGTGTATGTATGTGTGTGCGTGTGTGTGTGTGTGTATATTGCACATAGTCAAATCTCAATCAAATTGTCGATTCAGAATGCTTTCTACCTTGACATAGATCTGCACTCTTCCATATATTTTTCATTTATATCATTTTTTTTTTTTGCATGGGTCATGTCGGGTGTAGGAGGCAAAAAGACTGGAAAGATGAGGGAAGGGGAGGGGCAGTTGGCGGATGGAGGAGTTATGGGTGTTAGTAGTCATGGAGGGAAAGGAATGAGAGGATCGGAGGATGCAATGGACAGTACAAATGAAACACAATTCTTTCGTTGACCACCTACGTTAGTGGCTAGCATGATTCAAGGCTTATTAAGCAAAGTGTTGGGGGCATGCTAGACCATGTAGCGAAAATGGCACAGTGATGTAGCAACGGCACCCACACATCCATCCTTTACATATGCCTGTAGCAATCAACGGGAACCGTTTCCACTTCATCTGGAATCAGACTGGACAAGATGTAGTGATAGTGTTGTTGTCTCCGCACCTTTGGCGGATATAACCTGGGGATGGCTCCAAGGACATCTAGGAGCAGCGTACTGATTTGTCATCTACACAAACGGCTATCTACGATCTATTAAGAATCGTGTGTGTGTGTGCGTGTTAAAGAAAAACAAGTTTTCAAATATATTCTGATTAGCTCTGTGTTAATGTCAGGAAAATGTTCGTTTCTCCTGTCGTAAACAAAAGGTAACTCAAGCAGATAATGATATTCACCAATAACTTCAATATGAAAGAATAATCACAAAGTCCGTACTGTAAATTGAAAAAGGGAGTACAGGACAGCAATGCTTTTAATAGTAGAGCGAAGTCTGCAGGCAGACGCAAGGCGAACAGCCATACCCCAACCTGACCAAGTGAAGCGTGAAAAAGTGACAATAGGCGAATTGTTGTGGCAGGGAAACTGGGGGGGAGGGGGCAGAGAGTGGTGTGGGATGGGTCAATAACGTTAGCATGTGGTGCAAGCTATAGAGAGTGGTGTGGATGGGTCAATAACGTTAGCATGTGGTGCAAGATAACGGTACTATTATTATGTCTACGACACCCTATTTCTACAGCGCAGACTTTGCTTTTATGGCACTGATAACGAATTTATTCGTGGGTTCGTCATAATGGATCACCAGTACAAACTCTCTCTCTGAATGCATGCGTGTCCAAACTGTCAGACAGATAGTAAGTATATACAATCACAGCATTTCCACCACATTCATTTGTTAAATGTTTGTTTTCACACGATCGATGTCATTTTAGTTTATAAGATAAGGAAATAAATGACTATGATATATATATATATATATATATCCATTGGCTGAACAATTAACCAGTGGGGGAAAACAAGTGCAGGTTAACAATTCTTCTGTTATTATAGCGACGAGTTGGCAAAGGTTTGAACTATCAGAAAAAAACGACGACAAAAGTGTATGTGTGGTGGGAGAGAATATTCCTTAAATAATTAAAAACCCTTCACTAGCTGTCTAAGTGAACCATCATACACCATCTCAAAGACAAATACTACTTGTATTGCCTGCTCCTGTATTGCCTGCTCCATCTCTAAAACAAATACTACTTGTATTGCCTGTTCCTAGACCTTTTTGTATTGCCTGCTCCTGTATTGCCTACTCCTAGACCTTACATCTACTGGATTGGACTCATCATGGAAACACAACTGACCATAGCTGCGCTCCTGTAGTCAAATAGAGACAAACCACAGTCCATAATTCTGTGGTGTTCTCACCACCAAGGGTTCAAAAAAAGAACCCAACAGCACTCTCAAAGCAGCCAGCGAAGGATAGTAAATGAAACAAAACGAAAGTGTGGAGAGAAAAATAGTTGCTGAAAAACTAAAAGCATCATGCAAACAGTATGAAATATAGGGGACAACCTTTGAGCCTATGCTTGAGGATCCATTCAAGGATGCAAGGGAGATCAAAAGATATGGAACAGTCTGAGTGGTCAGCTCTGCTGTTCAATAACCCAAGCATTGTCAGCGGCTAAGAATTGTACAGAGCAACA
>JADBJO010001376.1:195000-202500 GCA_016801955.1 Conus betulinus | reverse complement strand
CTTATTTGTCCTGTTGGGACCAGTGATTGCCACTATATGCACATCTCAACAGTCTTGAATCGCGATGTAGCTAGATAGCGTAGATATGAACAATGACACAGAATGTAGAGATCGCCTAGATCGCTTCATTTGATGATCTAGATTCGCTAGCTGAAAGTTGTTTTGATTGAGAACAGCCGTAAGAAACATAAGCAGTAGGTTGTCTGGGATATCATTAAACAAACGTTTTCAAATATTAGTACAGGAAAACAACATCGGCGGTGACATCTAGATAGAGCTGGAAAGAGTTATTCAACAATGAAATATAATGTTCACTGCGTTTGAATTTGGGGGAAATTTTGCTTTTGTTCTAAATTTCGAACATTTTAAGGTTTTTTTTTAGATTCTGAAAAAAAGAGCGTTTTCATTTCGTTATTAGAGAGCTTACGTGACCAAGTGTGAAATAGGAGTAGGTATTAACTTTTCTCAGTCACCTTCGAAATATAACATCTGGTAAGAGTTCACGTTAGATGCAGAACTACATTGACAGAGCATAAAAACTTAGCTAGCAGGGTTTAAAGTGGGCAGTGCTAGCAGTCCAGTTGTACTTTGGTCGCTGATCAACCGGCTGCATCAAAGATATAAGGCACGGGAAAACACTGACGTTTGATAATACATGGAGACTTTGGTTTTCATGTCATAGACATTGCTGGTTTCCAGACACGTCTGAAGAGTTTACAACGTGCAGTTATGTCTCTCCAACTAACGATGAGTTTACCTCAAAGTAACATTGCTTTTTTAAAGTGTGTTTTGTTATGTGCGAAAAAAAAAAGGAATTATATAACTATATTTCCAAACCTGATATGGATGCATATCAATATGTGTGCATATAGTTCTTTTACTTTTTTAAATTTCTTTGTGTAGTAGTATCATATACTTTGACCCAAAATGTGCCAGTTTGTTTTTATGATGAAATAAGATACATATCTTGATTAACATTAACTTTAATTGAGCTAAGTGATTCTAGAATGTTGCAAATTATCAAATGAAATTCTGAATAATATATTTTTAGGTGATGCTGCAATGCAGTATGAAACTATGCTTTGATTTTCACTTTAAAAAGTAGGTTTAAATAGGCACACACACTTAATTTTTTTGCTTACTGTGAGACGACGATTTCTTCCATGTATGTACGTGACTAAATGCATATACTGTTGATTTGCTTCATTGGTTTTGGGAGAGTACAGAAATACTGCGCGGAACTTACTACATGCTTACTTACTAAAATAATGATTTATGCATATATATATATATATATATATATATATATATATATATATATATATATATATATATATATATATATATATATATATATATATAAATATAAGGATGTTAATGAAAGTGTTTAACAAATTTAGGAACGTCACCAGTCTTTTAGTCAAATGACTGACTGCAGATAGCAAAACCAGTTAGATCATTTGTAGATAATGTCTACAAACATTATTTGCAATTTTCACAAAATGAAGCCTTACGTAATTCTAAAGACGCAGAGCTGCTTAAGTTTACCTTAACTGCTGACGCAAAAGCATGGAAATCGACAATGCCTTACTTTGTCCTGCTTATGATGTGCCACAAGAAAACGAAATTCTTTTCTGTTGCTATATATCCCTGAGAAACACTGAGAACGAACTCATCGTGGCAATATCTTACAGACTGCCGTTCCTATTTACAGTGATCTCACTAATTGCAAATTGTATAGGCATACACGTTTAAGGAAACAACTACTTTTGACTGCTTTCAGTGGTCTGTTTTGTTTTGCCTTGTAGTTTGACCGGATAATTTGTTTCAGATAAGGCTTTAGCTTTAACACCCTTTCATAAAGAGTCAAGGTGTGTCTATAAATAACCTAAACAATCTCGATCTCTCTCTCTCTCTCTCTCTCTCTCTCTCTCTCTCTCTCTCTCTCTCTCTCTCTCTGACGTCTGTTCCACGGTAATCTTCGCATACCAGAGCGGTCGTACCGATTCTTTTTATGTTGTGCTTGCAACTCTTGAAAGTTTTTTTAAAAAAAAAGAATACGAATTTGACATTGGAATCGGAAGAATTCTGCTCAAATAAACTGCTACTAGTGTTATTACAGGAAAAAAAAAATGTCAGCATGCTGCTGCTTGATATTTCCATGATTTATTTTTGCATGTTTATTATCGTATAAAGTTCGTGAATTTGTCCCCTTTTAACGAGGGTGTTGGCATTTATAAAATAACGTTCCATCTCTCTCTCTCTCTCTCTCTCTCTCTGTCTCTGTCTCTGTCTCTCTCTCTCTCTCTCTCTCTCTCTCTCTCGAGAGAGAGATCTTTTCCATGTAGAATCCTGACATTATTTCCCTTTGTGCCCCCTCCCCCTGAAATGGGCAGAAGGCCTGGCTCATTAAACATTTTGTCATTTGTCATTTGTCATCGAGAGATCTAGCATACAGAAAGTGCATTTTAAAATGAGAAGCTGTGAAGGTCAGGTAAATGAAATTGTCTCAACATCGTTTGTCTGTTTTCCCTAACTGTACAACTTTCAGTATATTTCAATCTTCTCCATAATATTCTCCTCACCTCCCAGGCTTAACGACACACTGATCCTTCTCATCATCATCATCATCATCATCATCATCATCATCATCATCATCATCATCATCATCATCATCATCATCATCACCATCATCATCATCATCATCATCATCATCATCATCATCATCATCATCATCATCATCATCATCATCATCATCATCATCATCATTTCTTCTTCTTCTTCTCCTTCTCCTTCTCTTAAACCATTAGCATTAAAAGCTTTGGAAGCGTTCTTATTGACTGGGATGGAGTAAATGGGCGAACAGAGTGCACTTCCCTTTCATAGTAACAAGATGGTCATGAGTTATTCTAGGACTGGTCCATTCCCCACACGGTGATGTCAGTTAGGTGTGCCTGTGCCCCTGGTAGCTTGCGTAAGTATGAACCAGTACCTGTAGCCCTTTGACAAGAACGATGACAGGGTTTTGGGCTCGGATTTTGCTAAAAATGAGTCTCTTGTATTGTATGCTTCTGTATATTATGCGTGCGTTGTCTGTGTCTATCTGTCTGTTTACATGTCTCTCTGTCTGTCTGTCTGCCTCTCTCTGTGTGTATGTGTGTGTGATTGTGTGTATGTGTGATTGTGTATATATATATATATATATATATATATATATGTGTGTGTGTGTGTGTATATATATGTGTGTGTGTGTGTGTGTGTGTGTGTGTATGTGTGTGTGTGTGTGTGTGTGTGTGTGTGTGTGTGTGTGTGTGTGTGTGTCTGTCTGTCTGTCTGTCTGTCTGTCTGTCTGTCTGTCTGTCTCTCTCTCTCTCTCTCTCTCTCTCTCTCTCTCTCTCTCTCTCTCTCTTCTCTCTCTCTCTCTCTTTCTCTGTCTCAAAACACTTCTTCTTTAAGTAAAAACTACTTGGTCAAAAAGTAGTCAATAATCTGTATTTAATCATGCAAACTGTCCATATCATTTTTCCATGTTTGTGTTGCTGTAGAATCTTACACGTATAATGGTAATGTGTACGTTTTTTTTTGCCTTTCTCTAATTTAATGATTTTACGAAAGGATCATATCGAGGTCATAAGGGAACACAGCTTTTATAACAATTTGAATCTCCCTGAAGCCAAAACATACTACTTTAGTACCATTGATTATACAAATCATATTACATTTTCACATGCTATCTTGCACATCATCTTCATAGGGAACCACTTTGTTCCAGTGAGAAAATGAAGGTTTGAGACCTTTGCGTTTATGCAGCTTTTTTGTATTCCTTTTCATTTTAACTCCATCCTCCCCCCCCCCCCCCCCTTCCCCTTCTTTTGTCAGGCTTGTATCTTTAGTTTGTCATTCCTCATCGTTCCCTCCCCACGCCCCCTTTCTTTCGTTCTTTCTTTCTTTCCTTAAAGAAAAATGTGAACGTAACTGAGTGATGAAATATTACATGAATGACAACGTGTGGTGGGAGGACAGAAACATTAAAGTTTTTGTGATGGGTGGATATACATAGGAATATCATGTATTGGGAATGTATGCATAACAATGTGAGGTGATTCGGTAGACATAAACAGAACTGTTGTGTAATGGGAATATTTGAATAGTAATGTCGTGTGATAGGAGGACATGAATAGAAGTGTCGTGTGATGGGAGGACATGAATGGAAGTGTCGTGTGATGGGAGGACATGAATAGAAGTGTCGTGTGGTGGGAGGACATGAATGGAAGTGTCGTGTGATGGGAGGACATGAATAGAAGTGTCCTGTGATGGGAGCACATGAATAGAAGTGTCGTGTGATGGGAGCACATGAATAGAAGTGTCGTGTGATGACAGGACATGAATGGAAGTGTTGTATGATCGGAGGGTATGAATAGCGATAGTGTGTGCTGACAAATCATGAACAGAAATGTTGTGTGATGGGGATATACAATAACATACTGTGTGTTTGAAGGGTATGAAACGGACTGTTCTGGTATGATAATGATAGCTTTTATATTTTCTCTCAAGGCATGATGAACAAAGCGTTGTCTGTCATTGAAATGATCAAGACAATTTCTTCTCTGATATTGGAATACTTTTGCAACAATTCAGTTAACTGCGTTTCTTGTGACAAGACGCGGAATGTATATTCCTTATACTTTGTGAACTTTGGGCCAAAAAAGAGAAGCTCTACAGTGCACAGATAGCCAAACATACAGCGCGCATTGCAAAGGGGACAGGAAGTCATCAATATGAACGGGTTCAACAGAGGATAGCTGTGGGCCATTTTGTTTTCTCGCATACGTTCTCCAAACCTGCCCCCTCCCCTTGACCTGCCTACGCTTTGGCCTGCTCCTTCCTCCCTTGTCCTCGTCTTGTGCGGAAATGGAATGGAGGGGACCTGACCTGGAACCAGGCGATCCACTGACATTTGTCTCTGTGCTTCATGGGTCTGCTGGCAGGTGGCTGTCTGTGAGTGTTGCAGAGCAGCAGACGTGATGGTCGTCACGGTCATGCCTTTAGCCTCCACACACCACACGGTCGCCACCAACAGCCACTGTCGTCTCCACGACCACGGGTACAAATGGTTCAATTGGCACCATTGTTCAAAACTTTTCACCGTTTGCTTTTCTCCCCCCTCTTCTCTCCCCTTCAACTCCCCAAACACCCTTTTCACCCCAGTCCTAAGTCTATCACAGACGAACTCTTGAGGACTACCACCAATATTGGAGAGAACAGAATATTGAACCAAAACATAAAGACAACCACGTAAACTAACAACTCAAGCCCTTAAACATCGGTCAAGGAAATTAGACTGAATAATAGAATTTTCTCTCTCTCTCTCGCTCTGTCTGTCGGTCGGTCGGTCGGTCGGTCGTTGCTCTCTCTCTCTCTCTCTCTCTCTCTCTCTCTCTCTCTCTCTCTCTCTCTCTCTCTCTCTCTCTATCTATCTCTTTCTCTCTCTCTCTCTGAAATTCTAAGGTCAGCCATTGATGAGACTTTTGTGTAATCAATGGTATTCAATTCCACCACTGAATTAGCCATATTCTGTTTTCGGGAATGACGACTAAACACGTCACCAGTGTAATATATTCTTTAGTCGAGTCATCTTACCCACTGACACACGATGACCTGCTCTCCTCTCAAATGTGGAGTGGGATTTGGTGCATTGAAGATCTCTTATACATGCTTTCACCCACGGGAACCTGGTTGAAAATCTCACCCAAAGGACTATAAGGGGACTGAAATCTGAGAAAGTCGCTCTGAACCTGGCTACTGGAGTGGGAATTGAGCCCGTACCTTGAACTAATGGTCTATTGCCTTATTCCCTGGGTGCCGACTTTGTCATTGTATAAATGCGGTGCTCGTGACAGGAGAAAATTGACCGTTGTTTAAATAAGACATAAGAAAAAAATGTTTGTGATAAAGAAAGGGAAAAAGATGTGAGCCTTCTACTTAGAACGTGCCAAATCTACTTTTTCCAGGATCAAATCAAAGAAGGGAAGAAACAGAAAGGAAAAAGACAGAAAAGAGGAAGAAGAAAGAAAGAAAGGAAGTAAAATAATGAAGAGAGGAAGAAAGGGAAAACGCTTTGGAGAGAACGGCCTGTAAAATCGGACGATCCCCTATGTCTTTCCATCATCAGAGCTGACTGGAAGTACGTGTGGAAGTTCAAAACGCAAAGATCTGTCCCCGTCCACGAACCCGAAGAATGGGGTAATCAGGAAATAACTTTTGCAAGTAATGAGAGAGCAGCTCCCTTGTTTTTTCCTTTTTTCTTTCCAGTGTCGTATCAGCCCTTGATTTCTGGCTGCTTCATTTGGCATGGTAGTGATATTATCTCGTTGAGAATTCTTATATATATATGTCTTCATCTTTCCACTCCCCCCAATCCTCCCCCCCCCCCCCTTCCCCTGCCCCCCCCCCCCCCCCCCCCCCCGTTTGCCATTTTCTTTGTTTTTCTCTGTCTGTTAACTCTTTCTCTCTGTCTCTGTCTGTCTGTCTGTCTTTCTGTCTCTATCTCTCTCTCCACTCATTTTACCTTCTATGTCAGTCTATCTCTCAATTTCTGATTGCACTGCCTCCTTTTTTGTATGTCTTTCTCTCTCTCTGAATCTCCGTCTTTCTGTTTCTGTCTGTGCCTGTCTGTCTCTCTCTCTCTCTATCTGTCTTACCAAACGTCTGAGGATCCAGGCACAATTAACGGCCATCGTTCTGACCGGTGTGGGGAACCTGCTCTAACATAAACAGGGCCATCTTGTTAGTCTGGAGAGGAAGCGTCCTCACTATACCCTTCATACTTCATCTCCATCAATCAACCAGTTTCTAATCCCTTCTGTAACAAAAAGGCGTGGAACTACCTATAAACCTGCCAAGAAAAGAAAGAAGAAGACTATTGAGATGAGCACGATGATGGCAGTGGTGATCATGGCATTAACCCCGATGTCAAGGAAAATCATTAAAAAGGAAAGGGCCCCAGAAGGAAGGGACGAACCGAAAAGGAGAGAGAGAGAGAGAGAGAGAGAGAGAGAGAGAGAGAGAGAGAGAGAGAGAGAGAGATCTTAACCAAGATTAGAAGACATTACATTTTGGACTGAAGAGTGAATTATTACACTGGACAGAAAACAATGGTGATGCTGATACTGATGGGGATGGGAGAGAAGATGGGAATAAACAAGGACAGAGGAAATGACAGACAGACAGACAGATATATAGACAGACAGACAGACAAACAGACAGACAGAAAGACACACAGACAGAAAGGAATAACGAGAAGACGCAGGTATGTCTGCAGGAAATTAAGCTCGCTTATAAGCATGGGGCGACCGCGATGGGCCTCTCCTCTTTCCAGACTGAATTTTGTCCTCTAGCCAATTTACTTGTGTGTAACCTGACCATCCATTTGCTTCCCCCATGCTTCCAATTCCCTTGTACGAGAAGGGACTTCATGTCTTTAAGCTCCGCCCACATCTT
>JADBJO010001376.1:185000-190000 GCA_016801955.1 Conus betulinus | reverse complement strand
GTAGAACAGACATCGAATCGACCATAAAGACCACTTTAACAATTGAGTGTGGTAAATCAATTAAATAAGATAAAGCCATAATAATGGCTACCATTTCCGCAACATAAATTGATCTGTGCTTTCCAAATATAATAAGTCTTTTCCACTTTTAGTGAAGGTATTACAAAAGCAGAACCTGCCTGATTAATATGTAACAAGGAGCCATCAGTGTATACTTTAAAATGATCTGAATATTTATTTATAGTATGCATTTTTACTGTATATGACAAAATATTTGGTTGATCGTTTTTACTAACATCTGTATAATCAAGATCAAAATTTGCTCGGTTCCTTTCCCAATCAGGAAGAGAATTAGATGTCGTTTTCAACAGAGAATCAAGACTGATGGCGGATTCTTCCAAAAGATCTGCTCTATAGGAACCAATGGTGGAAAAGAGACACAATCGATTGAGCTCTTTTAGGATAATGAGACTCGGGCTTCACAGTAATTTCAATGCTATTCACGTCTTCATTTGAAGAGCATTTAAGTACATATTTCGAAACAGCCAATTTTCTGTATTCGTCCAAGGATAAAACATCAAGTTCTCTATAAGTTCGCATAGTAGATGCATGGAAAGGAACACCAAGACACAGTTTTATAGGCCTTGCTATCTATACTTTGCAATTTTTGTAACAAATATTTAGGAGCACTGAAGAATGCCTCTTGTGCATAAGATAGTTTAGATCTAATCAGAGATGTCACTAAATGCTTTAAGATTTTAACATCCTGACACCAACTTTGCTGGCTAATAATTTTTAGGAAATTAAGGGTTTTTCCTAGCTTTATTTAAAAAGATATTGTATATGATAATTCCACGTTAGTTTAGACGTCAAATACATTCCCAAAAATTTGACTAAAGATTTATATTCAAGAGCAACGCCATCCAGTTTGAATAAAGGCAGCTCAGTAGGATCTGCACCATTAATAAATAAAACCATATATGTTTTTTTTTCACTAGAAAATATTAACCCGTTATTAAACATGTATCTACCAAGACTGTCAAGATCAGCTTGATATAGTTTTCTGTAATAGTTTATTTCACGCTTAGTTGTGTTTTTTTCTCAATGAAGTATTTAACCATATGCATAAATCATCCGCATATTGTACTACTGTAACGTGTTTGCTTACATGTTCGGAAGATCGCTCATCAGAATATTAAATAACATTGGAGCTATTACTGAGCCGTGCGCAATGCCCATTTGCAATGATTTAAAACCAGAATATACATTTTCTACCCCTGACTTGCAGGGATCTATTTTGTAGGAATTCTCTGATATAATAATAAAGATTGCCACTCAAACCAATTGTCTTTAATTTAAATAATAATTTCATATGCCAAACACTGTCAAACGCTTTTTTTTTTTTTTACATCGAAAAAGGTAGCTAAAACACTTTTTCGTCTAGTGAACTGATATTTAATTTGTGTTGTTAATTTAACGATGTGATCAATTGTTGAGCTACCTTTCGGAAACCAGCTTGGTTATGTGGAATTATATTATTTTTATCACAGTAGTGAATCAGTCTATTCAACACTATTTTTCCATAACTTTTGAAACATGGGAAGTTAAGGCTATTGGCCTATAACTGTTGACATTTGTAGCAGGTTTACCTTGCTTCAAAACAGGAATAATAATTGACTGCTTCCAGACTTCTGGCATACTACCACCAGACCAAATTATTTTAAAGATCGTCAACAGAAAATATGATGAAATTATCTGGTAAATGTTTTATCATTTCGTTTGAAATCGCATCTATCCCTACCGACGAAGTTTTATTAGCTAACGAAGAAAGGGCATCATTACCTTCATGTATAGTTATAGGGGCATTAATATAATGATCATTATTAGAATGTGGCTCATTAAAGCATTACTTTTTTCTCTTCTATTTCTCTTTGTCTTCTGCATTGCGGCAGAAGACTTTCTGTGCGCATGCTCTTAGAAAAACTATCAGCTACCCATTAGAATGTGTGTTTGCATCTTTCATTTCTTGATGCGCCTTTTGTAATCTGTCAAACAGACTATTAGGTTCCCCCACTTTTAGGTTGTCTCCTTTTCTTTTTTGCTTTACCTCAGACTTTTTTTAATGTATTCTTTATATTTCATTTTCTTGAATGTTACAGCTTCTTCGCATTCTTTTGTCCACCACACATTTCCAACATGATTACTGTTTTTGATATTTCCACATTTAGGAATAGACTCATCCGCAGCCAACAGTATCATGTCTTTGAATTTGCCATAAAGAGCATTTATGTCCTCACTGGTGTCATCAACCCAATTTACATTTTTTGATGAAAGAATGGAAGAAAATTTTTGCCAGTCTGCAAATTTTATAATTATATTGGGGTATTTTGTCTTGTGGATATTTTTCATGCTCGCAGATGTTCTTGAGCGAAATTTTGAGTGGCAAGTGGTGGTCACTTCCAAGTGTGTCTTCAAACGGCTGCCAACAGCAGTCAAAAGCTAATTGCGGAGATATTAAAGTAAGATCAATGGCACTGGGTCTATGAGTGGAAACATCTGGGAATCTCGTGACACTACCATCGTTTAATAAACACAAGGAAGTGTCTACAACATTTTTCAACAAATCGATTGTTTGTTACTACAGAACAGTCTTTGTTCCCAGAATGGACAGTGGGCATTAAAGCCACCACCGACCAGCCATTTTTCAGGAGATGCTTGAAATGAATGTAACCATTCAGTATTTCGATCATTTGGTCCTTTTGGCAAATAGACAGAGACAACATTTAGAATGTCATTGTCTTTAATTTTCACACTGGCTGCACAAGAGTATAAATCCGATTGATCCTTTGGAACTGGTGATGGACATAAAGAATAGGCAATGCCTTCTCGGATGTAAATGGCACAGCTTATTCTTTCCTTGGAATCAGATACTTTATTGTGTACTGGGGGATAGTAAAATTTGGATAATCTTGGAAGCTTGGGTTTGCACACATTTAGTGATTGCAAAATTAGAATGTCGTAATCTGTATTGGCAAGATGTTGGATCAAATAGGATTCATTTGTCCAAATAGACCTAGCATTCCACTGTAAAACTGAAAGCTTGTTTAACGACTTATCAGGCATGTCTTCACACAAGGGGCTAATATGTAAGGAAGAGAATTAAAAAGAAAAATTATAAAAATAAATATAACAATATCTGGAATTCAGACTACAGCATAAAAATAGAGTAGAATTTAGAACCGGCAATAGGTGAACAGCAGGACTAGTGCACGATGTGTTTCAGAGTCAAAATGCTGATGTTGACGCAAAACTACAACGATACTTTGCAGCCCGTCTTGTAGTTAATACCATTGTTCCAAGCCGTCAAACATATTCCAGCGCCGCCCAAGATGATCTCCAACGAAGAAGGCTGTTCTCTTCAGGTCTCCAGTAGTAGCGCTGGGTAGGAGGCTGGCGTGAGAGACGTCTGGCGGTTCTCTTGGGCTTGGTCCAGAAGCGATTCCTGACATGTCTTCCAATGTTCCCTGCAAGCACACTCGATCCTCTGACGTTCGGGTGAAGTCCATCCTTCAGGGTCATGTAGCTGGCTTTCAGATTGTCGTGAGCAATGAACGACACGTTCTTGATGTTGAACAGGTCCATGGTGAATCTTAAATAAATGTCAGCGAACCGCCCAGAGAAACGTGGACAAACGAGTCACAAGACACACACACAACGCGTTTCGACCTCTTAGGTCTTCCTCAGGTGAAACAAACGGACGAAATAAATAACGAAAATGCATTTAGCTTTGATCGCTTCAGATTGCATCTGAGTTCAGCGCAAGGAAGGCGTTGAATGAGTTTCATTCAACGCCTTCCTTGCGCTGAACTCAGAAGCAATCTGAAGCGATCAAAGCTAGTGCATTTTCGTTATTTTGTCCGTCTTTGTTTCACCTGAGGAAGACCTATGAGGTCGAAACGCGTTGTGTGTTGTCTTGTGACTCGTTTGTCCACGTTTCTCTGGGCGGTTCGTGACATTTATTTAAGATTTGTTTAGATTTCCGCCTGCAGTCGTTTCACTTTGCAACTAGGTCCATGGTGGTTAGTGCATTAAACAGCTGACGTTGGACCTCAAGTTCAGCGTCCAGGACTGGGGCAATCTTACTCACCATAATCTTTGTGTTGGGGTTTTCACTGCCAAAGTCTTGTACGCATTTGCTGAAAGCTTTGCTGCTTACCTTTGCATCTCCATTCTTGATGTCATTTCAGGCCACAGTGAACTACGACCGCATCTGCTGTTTGTTCAGTAGAAGAACTTGATTTAGAAGAACTCAGATTTTGATTTTGCGTTTGATGCACCCGTCGTTTTCCGATTCGCGGAACTAGCGGGAGTTGCCTTTATAACGTCAGCATAGCTACGATCCGCAGTACAGTCCGAATCATCTGTCTGCGTTTGGTCGTTCGTGATCGATACCTTTCGATCTGCTTTCACACCGTAAATCTCGATGCTTTCGTTAGACTCGAAATCAGCGTATTTTGTTCTGTTACGGTCGTTTCAAGTCTTGAGATTCGGTCACACAAATTGGAAATGATATTGCGCAGTTCGATTTATTTGACTTACGGTGCATCCTGGGTCCTCTTGATGATCCGTCGAACTCGCTTCACCGTCTCTTCCTCCGTTCGCGCCTTGCTGATTTTGTTGAAGGTTTCGATTCAAAACTTGCTTCAGCAAAGAACAATCTTCTTGAGGTTTTTTCACGGGTACAGAAGTTTCTTTGCTTGCTGTTGAGCTAGCGCGACTTCCCAGACTCCTTGAGCGTGTGTGCTTAGTCATCGTCGTAGAGTTTTGCGAAAAAATCATCAGCACAGTTCTGCTTTCAGTTGTTTCCTGTGTTCGCCATCTTGTCACGTGTCGTGTGTGTGTGTGTGTGTGTGTGTGTGTGTGTGTGTGTGTGTGTGTGTGTGTGTGTGTGTGTGTGTGTGTGCATGCGTGCGTGCGTGCGTGTGTGTGTGTGTGTGTGT
>JADBJO010001376.1:180000-182500 GCA_016801955.1 Conus betulinus | reverse complement strand
AGGTGGGTTATCTGTGACCGGTAGTATGGGAAAATACATTGGGAAATGTTCGATTCGTTCAAGAAGGGTTTCGTTGAAGTTAAGATAACTGTTCGACATTGGTTTGGGTGTTCATTCCCCCAAAGTTTTTTTTTTTTTTTTTTTTTTTTTTTTTTTTTTTTTTAAAAGTTTTCTGTGTGGGTTTTAACCGTGTATATCAGCCAGTCCACAGACAGCGTGTCATGGCTAAAGCGACACAACTAAGTGTTGTGGCAATATTGTAGAAGTATTTAGGTAAAAAGAAAATATCTCTCTCCCCCCTCCCCCCTCTCTCTCTCTCTCTCTCCCTCTCTCTTACTCTCTTTCTCTGTCTTCTCTGTCTGTCTGTCTGTCTGTCTGCCTGTCTATCTGTCTGGGTGACTGTCTATTTGCTGTCTGTCTGTCTGTCTGTCTGACTCTCTCTCTCTCTCTCTCTGGTGTCTCCCTGTCTGTCTCTCTCACCTCTCTCTCTCTCTCCTCTCTCTCTCTCTCTCTCTCTCTCTCTCTCTCTCTCTCTCTCTCTCTCTCTCTCTCTCTCATGTAATAAGTGTTGAGTTTCTCCCATTTTGTTTTCCGTTTTTGTTTATGTTTTGTTTTGTCTTCTCTGAAATTTAGTTTTAAAAATCAATTGCTTCTTTGTGCTACAACATGTAAAAATACTTTGTACTTTCATTACCATCACAGTCTGCTTTTGTAATTCATGAATATTTTTTTTTCTTTTCTAAAAGCCATTGTAAAAAGAAAAGGCCGTTCACCCTACTTACTTCGTCGCCCCCCCCCCTCCCCACCCCCCCCTCCACCTTCCTCCCTCCTCCCCCTCAACAAAAGCCGTCTGTTCGTTTGTTCGTTAGTCTGTCCGTCCGTCCGTCCGTCCTTTCAAGGTGATGGCACCCGATTGCGTGCAGCCTGTGCGTGCGTGATATTTGTGTTTTATATCTGATCGTTCATACCCCTGACTTACTTTCCTGTCCTTTCCTATCTCGCCAACACTCCAACCCCCACCTTACTGCCCCCCCCCCCCCCCCCCCCCCCCCCCCACACACACACACATACACACACACACACACACACACACCTACCTTTATCCTCCTTTCTGTGTTTGTATTACGGCCCCTTGATTGATGTACAATAAAGTATTTTTTCTGTCTCCTGTCTTCCTGTCGTATCTTAGTCTTCTGTGTGCTATTGCTTCTGTCTGGATACAACTGCCTTTGTATTTTCATTACCATCTGTCTGTCTTTTGTCTTCATGAATATTCTTTTCTTTCTCTCTTTCCGCCTCTCTCTCTCTTTGTTTTCAAACTGTGCCCCACCCTCTTACTTTGTGCCAAAAGAAGCATGAAATCTGAGAGACATGCAGGGTAACCAATGGAAGTATATAATCTGATAAATCACGTCTAATAATGTAAAATGTACCAGTGTATTTGTTCAGGTAACTGCAGAGGTATGGTAGATTCCATGAAAATACAAAAGACACGACTAAAAGGCACACTGTCACGTCTTATTGGCGGTACACATTGATATTCCTCGAAGAGATAACTTTAATGAAGTACTGGAATTTTCGTTCCTTCTTTCTTTCCATTTTCTGGATAGTAGTTTTACTCTGTGTTTTTTTTTCTTCAGAGAATCGATCAAACACAATTATCTGTTTTTCCTAACCTACATTTTCAATGAAAAAAGGTAACAGATACTCTGCTCATTAATAAGTATAGTAATAATAATCATAACCGTGATGAAAATTAATAATGAAATGTGTATCCCTTAGGAGGTGAGGGTGGTAAGGAACCCTGGAAATGGAACACTGGAATTGGAAGAAAACTGCTATGCAGTTTTGTGGTTTCAGGGGGTTTTTTTTTCTGTCTGCACACACACACACACACACACACACACACACACACACACACACACACACACACACACATATATATATATATATAATATATATATATATATATATATATATATATATATATATATATATATATATATATATATATATATATGTATATGTATACACACGCACACACACACACACACACACACACACACACACACACACACACACACACACACACACACACACACACACCACACACACACACACACACACACACACACACACACACAACACACACACACACATGGACACACACACACACACACACACACACACAGTGGACAGAGACAGTACAGTAAAGCAATGCTTGATGAAAACACAGTCCTTCGAATGCGACTATAAACCGAGGTTCCGTGTGTGAATGCACGCACAACATCTTGCACACATGTAAAATTCCATCACCAACTTTCGGAAGAGAAGGCCACTTTGGCCGTTGGTGTGGATGGCACGTTACACACATTGCATGCACCTTCCCCGAAGATGGAGTATGGCTACCTTAATGGCGGGATTAAAAAGAACGGTCATACACACAAAACTCCACTGCCTGTCTATATAGGCAGTGTCCGCAGAAAAAAAAAAAAAAGAT
>JADBJO010001376.1:165000-172500 GCA_016801955.1 Conus betulinus | reverse complement strand
GTCTCGCCAATGTACGTATGTGTACAGTCTTGACACCCTACCTGGTACACTACACACCACACTGCTTGAGGGGGTCCGTTTTGTCTTTGACATGGGTCAGTTGCTGGCGTAGGGAGTTGGTGGGTTTGTGGAACACTTGTAAAGGATCTCCACTTGCCAGGAGCGGGAAATGGTGCACTCCTACAAAAAGCATGGCCACCTTGCTCGTCCGGAGGGGAAGAGTTCTTTCCATGTCAGGTTTACAGCATCTTTACCAATTAGTTTCCAATCTCCTGTGACAAAATAACGTGAGACCACGAATAAACCAGAGAAGAACGAAAATAATGAGTAAAAAAAAATTATGATTGTGATGAGTATGATAATATAGTAAGCATGATGGCAATGACATCGATACTGACGTCGGTCATAAAGAAAGAAACAGAGAAAGAAAGAAAGAAAGAATGAAAAAAAGAAAAGCAAAGCGAATCTTAAGTAAGACTGTAAGACATATAAACGAAAATGAAATGTGAAGTATTATACTGTAACAAAGACAACGGTGATGATGAAACTGATGGAGGTAAATAGAAAAGAAAGAAAGAAAGAAAAGAAAGAAAGAAAGAAAGAAAGGAATAAAAAAAAAGAAACAAAGAAAGAAACAAAAAAAAAAAGAAAAAAAAAGAAGAAAGGAAGAAAGAAAGAGAGAAGTGGTTTCAGAGAAGAGGAATGTTCACTGTCCATTTACCTTCCTGTTAAGCATGGGGCAAGAACAGTAAAGTGTTAGTCTCTTTCAGGTATGAATTAGCGTCCACTAGGTAGTTCACTTCTGTTTGTCCAAATCAATCCCTTCGCCTTCACCTTCCTATGTCCTTGGCATAGGATGGCCTTCACGTTACACCCCGTCGTCGTCTCCCTATTACTAAGTATCGATCACTTTCTCAAAAAAGACACACACACACACACACACACACACACACACACACACACACACACACACACACACACACTCCAACCAAGGTAATTTACCTTACCCTCTTTTCACATCATCATCCAGAAAAAAAAAACAACAACTAGATATTAAACAAATTGTCAGTTAACGAATAAATCGAAAAACGAATAAATAGATACACAGGTGGCCAAATTGAAAATAATGATAATCAAGTTGCTTTCATTCCCTCGATGGATTCATTTCCATTTTGTCCTGCCACAGCTCAACACATCCCTGATCCACAAATGTACGAGAGAGAGAGAGAGAGAGAGAGAGAGAGAGAGAGAGAGAGAGAGAGAGACAGACAGACAGACAGAGACAGAGACACAGACAGAGAGCAGACAGACAGAGACAGAGAGAGACAGATACAGAGACACAGAGATACAGAGAGCGAGAGAGAGAGAGAGACAGACAGAGAGAGAGAGAGAGAGGGGGGGGAAGAGAGAGAGAGGGGTATCAAAGCTATCAATGTCTTGTGTCCCATTTGGGAACCCGGTAACCTTAAAGGTGTCAGCTAGTAACGATCCATTTCTCCTCTTCTGTCGTTCGTAGCAGTTCGATTTCAGGGCTCCCTGAAGAACCCAAACGCAGGTAAATGCCTATGTCCTGCTCTTTGCTGTGGGAAAGCAAGCCGCCTCTTGATCAAGGTCCTCCACCTTGCCAACACTGAGGACGAGTGCACTTCATGGGCTGTACTGGATCCACCACAGCCAATTACTGATCTGACAACCTTCTTTAATGCCAGCAAATGAGAGAAAATACAAGTGGTGAAGGGAACGAAGTGGCGAGAGAAAGATGTGGCAGAAGAGAGGGTGACTGATAAGAAGCACAAGAGAATAAAGGGAGGAAATTTATGAAGGAAGGAAGGAAGGATGGAAGGAAGGAAAGAAGGGAGGGAGGAAGGAAGGAAGGAAGGGAGAAAAGAAAGAACGAAAGAAGAAGAAGAAGAACAAGAACAAGAAGAACAAGAAGAACAATAACAAGAACCACAATGAGAACAAGAACTAGAACAAGAACCACAATAAGAACAAGAACTAGAACAAAATCAAGAATCGAACGAGAAGAAGAAGAAGAAGAAGAAGAAGAACAACAACAACAACAACAACAACAACAAAAAAAAAACAAGAACAAAAGAAATATGACAAGAAGAAGAAGAAGAAAAAGAACAACAACAACAACAACAGAAACAACAGCAACAACAACACGTAGAAGAACAAGAACAAGATGTGAAGAAGAAGAAGAAGAAGAAGATTAAGATTAACAACAACAACAGCAACAGCAGCAGCAGCAGCAACAACAACGGTACCACCACAAACACACCACCACCACCACCACCATAAGGAAGACTAAGAAGGAGAATAACAAGAACAAAAAGAAGAGTTAGGAGAAGACTACAAAGACAATCAGCTGTAAAAAAAAAAAAAAAAAAAGCAGTAGTATTAACACAAATAAAAAGCGTACAATAATATCAACACAATATAAGATAATTACTACTTTAGAAATAGAAACTGAGTATAAGAATCGTTCCTGTCAACGTTCGACAATATATTGATTTCTTGCATAGAGTTTCAGTATACACACATGAATGTGGAAAGTTCATTATGGAAATCTGGACAAATCACGCATGACTTCAGGTTGAATGTATTCATTGATAAGATGGGGAAAATGACATTCCTATAGGTGTAACTGGGTTGGATTTCGCTCCAAATGTATTGTTGAATTTGTTCAAAGCACACAATCGTTTGCAGAGTCTGGGTGCTAGTCAAAGTGTCCGTCAGCAGCTAGAGAAGGGTGGTTTCCTAACCTCAGCACACACTATATAGGCAAATAATAAGAATTATACATACAATTACCCTAGCAAACCATAACGCCATAACGATGTTACTTCGCGAAAAAAAGAAACCCAGCAGTCCAATTCAAATGTCGTTTGACATAAACATGACTCACACAGCAGGAGAAAGGTTGTCGTTTAATAGTTAAAAAAAAAAAAAAAAAAAAAAAACAGGAGAAACTGCTAGGCCAGAACAGGAAGAAAGGGGGTGGAATACGTTTGCAACCAAACTGCATACCGAAGTTCTTTAAGTGTATTTCGTAAGAATATAAAAATGAAAATCAGAGAAAAAAAAAAGGGAAAGAAGAAGACAAGGAAAAGGGAACGACATGCGTAAGAAAAGAAGGAAGAGAATGAACTATATGGAAATCATGAAAAAAAGAAGAAAGAAAGAAAGAAAGAAAAAAGAAAGAAAGAAGGAAGGAAGGAAAAAGGTAAAGAAAGAAAGATAAAAAAAAGAAGTGACAGAAAACACAGAAAGTAAATGAAAACAGAACACGCTGGAGTAAACGGCCTGCATAAACCTGACTCTCCTATATCGACTTCGCGTCAGAGTCAATCGAACACCCATGTAGTAGACGACACGGAGAGACACATCCTGTGGAAAAGAGGAATTAAAATCCTGCCGTTCCTCATAACGGGAAATCGTCCCGAAGTCCCGTGGACCAGGCTATCAGGAAATAACTCCAGCAAGCAAGGAGAGATGCATGGACACTTGTTTTTTTTTTCAGTGTAGGTTTGTACGGCTGTTTTATATGACTGGTGGTAAATAAAGAGATCCTATTCAGGACTCTTGTACGTGTCTTCATCCTGTCAACTCCCATCCATGTCCCCCTCCCTCCAGCCCTCTCATTCCCAGGACCTCCACTATCTCTCTCTATCTCTCTCTCTCTCATACACACACACACACACACACACACACACACACACACACACACACACACACACACACACACACGCACGCACGCACGCACACACACACACACACACACACACACACACACACACACACACACATACACACACACACGCGCGCGCGCGCGCGCACTCGCCTACCCTCTTGCCACCTAAGAGAATATGTTTCAACCGAAGTAATTTTTACTGTTCCATGCAATCATGTAGGCTTAGTAGCTTTCACCATGCAACAGTTTTAAAGTTCAGACAACCAGTTTTGGGATTTTTTTTTTAAAACTGAGGTGCTAGGTGTTTCTATAGGTCCTGTGTTTAGTATGGTGCACTCCTTACTTTCACCTTCCTTACTCGCTATTCTTGTACTTTGTCTGGCGTACTCTCCCCCCAGCTTTTTTGCTCCCCCTCCAATCTCTCATCTCCTTAGCTTAGATTGAGTCAATTAAGAACACGATATTAATGATACCATCTGTGACAAGCTAAAAGGAAACGCGGATTTTTAATCCCGTTGTCATGGACTCTCTCTCTCTCTCTCTCTCTCTCTCTCTCTCTCTCTCTCTCTCTCTCTCTCTCTCTCAAGACTGAAAGAAGTAATAGTAGAGGGACATAGATCATATTAGAAAAAAAAATAGCGTAGCTGAGGCATAATTGCCACTCACTATTGAATGACAGACACACATATTCATCTTCGCAGTAGCTCCAAGGTCCGGAGGAGCGTAATTGGCATCGTTTAGCCCAGTGTGGAAATTAGAGCCACTCCTATACGAGGGTACGGCAATCTGGTTACACTGAAAGAGAAATGAACTTCGTGAACTCAACCACATCTACCTCAAGACAGCGTTTAAGTTCTCTTAAATGGTGTAGCTCAAGAAGAAGAAGAAGAAGATGATGATGATAATGAATGAATGAATGAATGAATGAATGAATGAATGAATGAATGATGATGATGATGATGTTGATGATAATGATTGATGATGATGATGATGATGATGATGATAATGATGATGATGATGATTATGATGATGGTGATGATGATGATGTTGATGATGATGATGATGATGATGATGATAGCAACAACATCAACGACGGATGCGATGACTAAGATCAGCAAGAATAGAAAAAAATAGCGGGAAAGAAGCAAGAAAAGAAAGTAGCAAAGAAAGAAAGAAACAAAAGAAAGAAAGAAGAAACAAAAAAAAGACAAAAAAAAAAAAAAAAAGAGATTGATGAAGAAACTGACGGGGAGAAAACAAATTACGCAGATTTGGCTCCCTTTTTGAGGACGGAGCAACTACTCGGAGTGTTTTCCAACAATGAATTGGAATCTACTGGCCAGTATACTCCGCTTTGCATAGACCGTTCCTTTTCCCACCTACCCTTACCTCCCCTTCCTCTCACTCCACTCCCTTCTCAGCCTTGACCTCATCAACTACCCCACCTTTCTGTCCTGTCTCCATTTACATCGCATCCTCTCAAATTCATCCCTCTCTCAACCCTTTATCCTTACTCCTCCTCCCTATAATTTTCCAACCCCCTTCCTTCACACTCTCAAAAAGAGAGGGGGAAAATGGAAAAAAAAAATCTGTTCACCCATAAAGAATATCCGCCTCCAAATATAATTGACCTCAGCCTTGTCCTCCGTCATTGCTTGAACGAAGGCAATAAAAAGGTAGATAAATCATTGATGATAATACTAATAATGATAATATTACTAACAATCACAACAACTACAACCACACCACCATCACCCACCACCACGACTAACGATCATGATGATGATGATGATGATGATGATGATGATGATGATGATGATCATCATCATCATCATCATCATCATCATCATCACATCATCATCACCGTCATCATCATCATCATCATCATCATCAAGTCTTTTATGACAGTAACAATAATGATAAGAAGAAGAAGAACAACATCAATAATAATAATAATGATAATAATAATAGTAACAATAGTAATAGTAGTAATGACAATAATATTAATAATATAATAACGATAATGATAATGACAATAATAATAATATAGTAATAATAAATAACAACAACAATATTGATAATGATAATGAAAATAATGATAACTGAAGTGACGCCGTTTATCAACGCCTTCAATGATACTGCTCTTATGAATGGCCTCATCTTCTCCCCCATTTTCCCCCAGTTTGTTTCTCAACCTCTTTAACAACAGAAGTGAAAACGAGAGAGAGAGAGAGAGAGAGAGAGAGAGAGAGAGAGAGAGAGAGAGAGACCGGAGAGAGAGAGGGGGGGGGGAAGCAACTCCCAGTGCCCAACACCTGACCCTTGACCTCGCAGGTGGAGACAGAAACATTTTAACGTTTCCTGGTTAAAGGGGCTGTGGCGAAGCTACGACAGCCCAGCAAGCCGATGATGGATAACTCAGTTCTCAAAGAAATCAAAGAAGAAAGGGGTCGGACGGACGGATCAAACGCAACACGATCTGGCGAGTAAGAAGGACTATAAGGAAGAATATGCACAAGGAGCACATGCAGCTGGAAGGACAATAAGGTGGAAATTGTGGTATTCATGAAAATTGTAAATCATTGGTAATGGGAATTCAGACTGCTGAAAGAAGGGAGTCTAAATCATTCCTATGCGAGTCACAGACAGATTTCAGGAAAGGCCGAGGGTGCACTAAGGCAATATTCGAACTGGGGCAGATGAGCGAGAAAATTATCAAATATGACAAAGCGATGAACGTGACCGTTATCAATAGGAGAAGGCTTTGACAGGGTCAACAGAGACTTCCTGTGATAAGTATTAGAACGCTTTGATGTAGGAGGCCACCTCCTGGACAACATCTGGGGCATCTATCGAAGCAGCTTGAGTGTTGGCAGAACCTAAAACGGACTTAAAGACTCGTTTGAGATCACATCTGGAGTGCGACAGCAATGTGCATTGTTACCGCTTTTTGTTTATCATATTCTTAGACAGCATTTACAAAAGAAGTAAACCCAAATCCAGTGGCACTGAATGAAAGACCTTTTTTTGCGTATGACCAGTCCCATGCACACGAAAAAGAACTACAGCCTCAGGAGCAAACCGCCAGTCTGAACACCGGATGTGAACCGTACGGCATGGAGATGAGTACTGACGAGTAATCAGAAACAACTAAGGTACGTGGAATACCCGGTTACTAAATGTAAGTGTGAAAGGGGCAAAACACTGAAACAAGTCAGCTGGTTCAAGTACCTCGGAAATATCTTCACTGAAGATAGAAGGCACGAAGGGAAATTGAGACGAGAGTGCATAAGGCCATACATGTGAGTTACCAGCTTTACCCTACTTCTAAAGCATCCAAACATCCCAGTCAAAATTAAAGGTAAGCTGGTCATATCCATCTTCACGCCCACACTTATCTACCAATATCAAACCTGGACCCTGAACAAATCCCTCGAAAGAAAGATCACAGACTGCAAGATGTGCTGTTCACCATGGGGGACAGTGCCGAGTCCCCACTACATACAACCAACAACAGAGGTAAAATGTTTGGTCACCTCTCACGAATGGCAGTCTTGCAGCCAGCCCCTAGTGCATTCAGCATGCGGTTCCCTGGTTCCAAGGCCAGAGGCAGTCCAAGGATCAAAGGCGTCAAGGAAACCCTGGTGACCCATTGTATTACACCAGCACATGTGCTCAACCTGGCAGCAGGTCGGGATCTCTGGCTTCTGATGACGCCCTTGCTGCTACAAGCGGGTGGATAACAGTAATAAGTAAAGTACAAATGGGATAAGCATAAGGAATGCTTTTTTTATATCCAGCCT
>JADBJO010001376.1:152500-160000 GCA_016801955.1 Conus betulinus | reverse complement strand
GCCCCCTTCTTACCAGTCCGCGCCGTTTCATCAGATCACCACCAAACATGCCTGGGATCATTTGTTTCGGGACTGACAAAATCAAAGTTCTCATTTCCTATAAGGTATGGAGTCAGCACTGGCTGCCTTGACAGGAGAGATTTTCCCACGACGTTCAGAAGTGTCACTGGTCTAAACTGACGAATATCACTGCAGGTTTGCTTTGTAGGTATGTACACTCCAACATCTACAATCCACTGGTCGCTGATCTTTACGTTCTTCCATGCTGATCTTATCATTTTGTGGAGGCCCTCCATGACTTTCGGAAATTTCCTATACAGCAGATAGGGTGTTCCGTGAGGTCCAAGCGAAGACTTGGCTCTGGCTTTCTTAATACGTTTCCTGACCTCATCCAGTGATGGCTTGTTATTGAACTTTTTCTTTGGCGCCGCCACGTCTCATTCGTATCCTGATGAATCTTCAATGTCGATTCGGCTGGAACGGAACCATCTTAAGGCTTAGATTCTGGTGATGTTGTAGTCGGGGTGAAGAATTAAATTGTTGGAGCTATCGATAGTCTCTCTGCTGAACAAAAAACAGCCAACAAAGATCAACCCAGTTGTTAATCGGTCTTTTCAGTATCTCTCTCTCTCTCTCTCTCTCTCTCTCCTCTCCCTCTCTCTCCTCTCTCTCTCTCTCTCTCTCTCTCTCTCTCTCTCTCTCTCTTCCGACTTTGGAGAGTTTAAAAAGCTTATAGAATATCTGAGATATACAATTATATATTGTAGAGAAGAGAATAATTCTTTAGAAACAATGGAGATTACGCCTCTCTCTCTCCTCTCTCTCTCTCTCTCTCTCTCTCTCTCTCTCTCTCTCTCCTCTCTCTCTCTCTCTCTCTCTCCCATGTGTAATTATTTTTTTTACCTTTTCAATATTCCATTGGCTGAAGTTATTTCTTGGGAGCTTATTCAAGAAGACAACTATTCATGTGTAAAATCATTTTTTCCGTAAACCAAAAAACATCTCTCTCTCTCTCTCTCTCTCTCCTCTCCCTCCTCCCTCTCTCTCTCTCTCTCTCCCTCTCTCTCTCTCCTCTCTCTCTCTCTCTCTCTCTCTTCCTCTTTTTCATTACCTGTAATACATGCCTCCAATGCGCCTGCCCTCTAGCGTGCGCGCGCGCGTGCACACACACACACACACACACACACACACACACACACACACACACACACACACACACACACACGCACGCACGCACGCACGCACGCACGCACACACACACACACACACACACACACACACACACACACACACACTCACACACACATACACACAAACGCGCGCTCGCGCACGCACGCACGCACGCACGCACGCACGCACGCACACACACACACACACAACACACACACACACACACACACACACACACACACACACTCACACACACACACACACACACACACAACCTCACACGACACGCACGCACACGCATGGAACCATGCACGAACGCACGAAAGCACGCAAACACAAATATTTATACGAACACACATACACACACACGCACACATGCACACACACGCGCGCGCGCACGCACACGCGCGCGCACCACACACACACACACACACACACACACACGCGCGCGCGCGCGCGCGCGCGCACATGCATACATACATACATACATACATACATATTTACTTACTTACTTACAGAGATTGATGAGAGAGGACGGACAAACAGACAGAAAGAAGGATTGGGGGGGGGGGGGGGGGGAGTTGAAGGAATGGAGAGGGGAGGGATGGAAGGAGAAATTAATGGAACAGTGGCAGGCAGAGATATTCAACTCAAATACGGGAAATGTTGGAGGATTGTGGTCAGGTGAGGCGTAGCGGTGAGACAATAAAGGGGGGGGGGGGGGGGGGGGGGGGGGGGGGAGGGGGCACGACACGGGATGCCAGAGAAGGGAGGGGAAATGAGGGGTGGTGTAAAACAGATTCACAAGACTTTTCTGTTGGCATTTCTACTAGACTGATGATAGACAGCACTAAAAGCAAACGCGACTGAAGCATCTTCGCGCAAATCAAATGTCGGCCCTTCCACCCCAACTTTGAGACCCTTTCGGCAGAAGTTGAAATTTTACAGCCGCTGTATATTTCATTGTATTTTCTGATGGGCTGCCCGGTCTGTCCTGGTAACTGCCACATGGCTTTCAGTAATGGGCTAAAATCATGAAAGTCTTAGAGCTGGGCACAGTCCTGATAACAATTATTAACTCTGAGTGATTTGTTAACGTTTTGAAACAAGCCTGTTTTTGTTGTGCTGTTTTGACTCAGTCACGTTTGCAGAGTCCAAATTAATTCCCTTTCATTTGTTTTGGATCTTCAAACATAGGCTTAAGCATGTTCTTTTTGAATTATTTATAAGTCTGTGTTTCGTAACTTTTTTTTTTTTTTACATCGTTCTCTTTTATTCCCCTTTTCTGTCCTTCACTATTCTCTTGGGAGTTCTTTGGATCGTACTGTTTCACTGTAGGATTGGAAACACCGCAAAAGTGTAGGTGTTGTTTTGATGTCAGAGTACCGTACGGGGTGGGGGTGTGGGGCTGCTACAAGTGCCGAACACCACGTTCACGGACTAATCCTCATCCAGGAGACGAAAGTCGATCCTGAGCGGGCACAGGTAAATATTTCTGCATAAAATACAGAACTTGGTGATTCCGGGTGCTCTTGGTGAAAGATTTTGTGATTTTTTCATCCCATCCGCCTGTCTCTCCCCCACGACCCATATATCGTTCACCTACACTTGTGTTCCCTCACGAATTTTTTTTTTTTTCACTTCCTTGTTTGCTGTCCTGCTTGAAGAAGACCCGTAGGGTACAAAATTGTTTCAGTAATTCAATTCATATTTGCTTCCATGAATGTACTGTTAGAAAGTCAAGAGTGGTCTGTGCCTACACATTGGGACAAATCCTGTTTTGCAGCAGCTGATCCTCTGGCACTACAACCACGCCACAACGGCTTTGATGCTCTGGCACTACAACCCCACCACAGTCGGCTTTGATGCCTTGTTTCAGACAGGTGGAAGGCATAGTATGCCCGTATAACGCAGCCATTTTCCTTAACAGCAGAAGGAAGATGCTTTCACCGATGAAATGGTGACTTACTGAGGCATTAAAGCAAGCCAGAATTAGTTGTAATGGTGAAAATTCCTCTCTCTCTCTCTCTCTCTCTCTCTCTCTCTCTCTCTCTCTCTCTCTCTCTCCTTTGCCCTTCTTCTTTCATTCTCTCCCCATTGAAAACTGTTCCCGTCACATGTCACATTTGTTTACGTGCATTCATCAGATTTCTACGACTGATCTTGATCTCTGACGGAAAAGAGGCTTATAAGTTGTGGACGAAAGGAAGTCTTTACTTCTCAATACGTTTCTTTCCGATACGGTCAGGTTGTGCACAGAAGGTCAACACTAATGCAGTGCTTTTCACAGGGGCAGGAAAATCATCAACAGGAAACGGCACAATTGAATTACTGTGGGCCATTTTGTTCTCTCTAGCACATCTCCGAACATACCGCTTTCCCCTCCGTTTCCTCTTTTTGCTCTGTTCCTCTCCCCCCCCCCCCCCCCCCCCCCCCCCCCCCCCCCCCCCCCCCCCCCGTACAGCGGAAATGGAAGGGAGCATGAGGTCAGGCGAGCTACTCATTGATCTCCGTGCTCCACGTGCTTGCTTACGGGCGGCTGTCTGTAGGTTGGCAGGAGTAGCAGACGTTATGGCTGTCACGGTCATGTGAGCATCGTCCGCACGCTGTATGGCCGCCAGTACACTTCGTCGTCTCCCCGAGCAGGGGCCCAAACAGTTCAGCGTGCGCCATCCTTCAGCACTTTTCACTGTCGGGTTGTCTCTATTCTGCCTCCGCCACCACCCACTTCCCCCCGCATCATTCCCCCTCCACCCTTCTTCCCCATACAGCTTCTCTCTCCCCATTCTCCTCTGCCACCTCTTGCTTCTGTCCCCTTTCACGTACTCACATGTATGAAGGTCATGTACACATTACCGCAGGAGGCTCTCTCTCTCTCTCTCTCTCTCTCTCTCTCTCTCTCTTCTCTCAAGCATGCACATAGGTTGTTTGTCACAACAAAAGGGCGCAAAAGCCACTGAGCTGACTGACATAGAACTTGGTAGCAAAGGCTTAATGTGACCCCAAAAGGTCCTTTTTTTTTTTTATTTCAATACAGGTTTGTTAAGGGGATTCGAACAGAGAGGCTGGCTCCAGGATGCCTATTGCAACACACTGCACAAAAATACTGTACCATTTAATGAAATATAGAAGAAAGATAAAAAAAAAAGAGGCACAAGATAACTCATTAAATTCTTACAGCAGATCCATGACAAGAATCCGGCGTAACAGCCTGTTCTTACCCCCCCCCCCCCCCCCCCCCCCCCCTCTGGAACTTACCCCGCGGTAAGTCTGGGCTAGCCTGCTTTTACCCCCGGGGTCATTCTAGGAGTAGCTAGAACTTAACCCCCCCCCCCCCCTCCCCTTAGTTGGAACATACCCCCTCCCCCCTAGGGTAAGTTTGGGCTAGCCTGGATTTACACCCCCCCCCCCCCCCCCCCCCCCCCCCCCCCCAAAGGGTCAATCTAGGACTATTTGGAATCTTCCTCCACCCCACCCCCCACCCTTCAAACAAGAGAGGGTTATTCAGGGTTTTCCTCTGCCTTTCCAACACGCACACCCGCCTTGAAAAAAAACTGTGTTAGTCTGCATATTTACACCCCCTCTCCTATTTCCTAAATACGGTCAGTTGGGTTTAGACAAAGTGTAGTTCTAGACTCTTCTCAATAGATGGACCTCCTACTTCCCCAACCCCAACCCCCAACACACATCCTGGTTCACTAACAGATACGTATTAACATTTCTCGCGCTAGCTTACACGCGTGGGTCATTATTCGGGTGTGTGAGTACGTCCGTGCATGCGTGGGAGAGAAAGACGGCTACATGCCAATGTGACTAAGTGCCAATGTGACCAAGCGTAGTTGTGACAAAATGTCGTGGTGACCACGTGTCCTTGTGACCAAGTACCATTGTTGCTTCATTCAGGTTTGCCTCGTTTACTATTTTACACGGCTATTTAGAGTCTCTTGAGTACCTATGTGCCTTAGCTTGTACAACGCAGATGACTAGTGGTCAGTGGCACTGACCACTGGTCATTATGAGGTAAATCGGAGATTTTAACTATTCAACAGCTAATTAGTGTTTCCCGAGTGCTTGTGTACCTTGTACAATTTAGATTACTTGTGGTCAGTGCCACTGACTACTGGTCATTATGACGTAAATCGGAGATTTTAACTATTTCACAGCTGATCATAGTCTCCCGAGTATCTGTGTACCTTGTACAATGCAGACGACTGGTGGTCAGTGCCACTGACCACTGGTCACTATGACGTAAATCAGATATTTCGACTATTTTACAGTTAATCAGTGTCTCATGAGTGTTTGTTTACCTTGTGCAATGCAGACAACCAGTGGTCAGTGTCACTGACCATTGGTCACTTTAATGTATATCAGAGATTTTAACTGTTTTACAGCTAATTAGTGTCTCCTGAGTGCCTGTGTACCTTGTACAATGTAGATGACTGGAGGGGGGGGGGGGGGGGGGGGGGATCAGTTCCAACTGGGGGGGGGGGGGGGGGGTAAGTTCCAGCTAGTCCTGAAATGACCCCGGCTAGCCCCTTACTCCGGGGTAAGTTCCAGGGGGTGGGGGGTTAAGAATGGGCTGTTACACTGGATCAAAGGTGGATTTAAGATCTGTTCAACCGCTGCATCTTCCTTAATGCCTCTAGTTTACAGTGTTTTGCTGTTTGGGCCTTAAACTGTTTAATCCATTTCATTTATTGAGCGCAATGTGGCAGGTGAATATATCATTTCAATACCAGACGTGCAAAGGACGCTTGGCAGGTCTCTGATGATTTGGTCCATCAAGGATGCTCAAAAACCACGTTTTGTTTCCATTGGCTGGTTGTATTGCATGTTACATGGCTGTTATTGACTGAAAGGGTATTTTTCAGAATCTGTACAGAAGAATGAAGTAAAGGTCAAACTTCTAGTAATACTCAACCCAATTTACGTTTTCATACGACTTCAGATGTTTCGTAGCCAATTCAATTTTGGATGGGAATATCCCCCAACTCTGACCCATCCACCACTGCCTCCCTAAAAAAGAGTAAGGAGGAAGGACAAAACACATGAAACAGAAAGGGATCGGTGAAGATCATTTGTTTTTTGATGTTGTGTTCCTAATTTGTTTACTTAGAATCAAGCAGTCAAGAAATTATATGACTAAGCATTGATTTTTTAAAGAGTAGCAAAGGAAAAAAAAAGCTGCGAAATAGCTCATTCTTTTCAACAATGTTTGACATCAATACAATTCTTAAATTTTACATCCACCTGACGATCCGACATCTTTGTCAGTGTCTGCAGTTTATTTGACTTCTCACATCATATGAACATTTCTCATTTGTTCCACCGTCTTAAAACATGTCTGCTGAAGAATCGATGTTGTGCTTTTTGATGTGACAAGAAAAGTATGGCAATGACAATCTAACACATTTGTGTCTGTACATAAAAAGAAAGAAAAATAATAGTAGCAGGTGCCAGTTTCCAAAATGCAATTTGGGATTACAGGGCAAAACCAGCACAAAGTTTTTCAGCGCAGCTGCTTTAGTGCAAATTAAAATTACTACATTTCCTTCTCGCCTGCAATACCATCACATTATTAATATTTAGAAAAAAGAATTGTCGTTTCCAAAATATAACATTCATAAAATCATATGTTCAATTGTTGAACTGAATGTGCATATCAAGGAAAAAAATAATTTCCGAGTGAGACATATCAGTAATGCTACTGTTAAATCTAACATTTATCGGATGAGATGAAACCAAACAAAGTCTAGAAACTTTTGCCAAAGTTAACTCTGCTGAACCTAGGTGCTTTTGTGCTTTTATTTTAGCGTAATGCTCAGGATGGGTATTGAGTTAGTATTTTTTTTTTCCAGTCCTCGCAAAAAAATTGTCACAAAGGAAAGCTCATTGTCTATAAGACCTGCGCCAGAGGCAGAATCAAAATACATTTTCTGGAACATCTGTTTGTTTGTTTAAGTGAAACACTTATAAATGTGTGCCTACTTTTTACATGCAGTCTTTTCGCAGAGCTTTATCTTTTACATTTTGTTGCCACTATATTCCTAAACAGGCCATTTTTTAGGAGAATGCTGCAACTTGATAGTTTCGTGAACAAAACAAAAATCTGCATCTTCTCAGAGTCCACCTTATGGAAATGACATAGAGCAGCAGTCGGGTCTTTTCATTCATCTATGAAGACTTTGAACAAATGATTATGATTTATGTGAAGAGAAATATATCTAACCAACTTGTGTGATATATTGCCATAACAATGTACAAACACTTTCTCACATTTTGAACACAAACGCCTATATACATATATATATATATATATATATATATATA
>JADBJO010001376.1:132500-135000 GCA_016801955.1 Conus betulinus | reverse complement strand
AACGACAGAAGACGAGAGTGAGGTGAATTATACATTTGGAGGTAGGCATTGTGCTAGACGGGTAGGAGTCTTTTCTACTCTTTCCTTTTTTTTTCTGCTTTTTTTTTTCTTTTTTTTATCCCCCTTATTTTGTTTGAGTAGGGGGGGAGAGAGGGGGAATTGGGTGGTGGTAGATGGGTTTTGAAAGGGGGTGATTTGACGTGTACCGAGGACATCAGGATGGGGGTAGTTGAGGAGGTCAAGGTAGGACGCGAGGGTGGGTTGGGGGGGGGGGGGGGGGGGGGGCGGGGGATGTGTGAATAGGAAGAGTGGATGCAAAACGGGATAAATTGGGCCAGTAGATTATAATTCACTTCTGGGAAAGACCCATAGTACTTGCCCCATTCTTCATAGGGAGCTGCATCTGCATACGAGATGCTTTCTTTTTTTCATTTCTTTCATCCTTCCACTTTTTGGTCAGATTTGTCATCATTTTCGAGGCCGGCACTAACGCAAGCAGCAGCATCGTCGTCGTCGTCGTCGTCGTCGTCGTCGTCGTCCTCCTCCTCCTCCTCCTCCTCCTCCTCCTCCTCCTCCTCCTCCTCCTCCTCCTCATCATCATCATCATAATCATCATCATCATTAGTAGTATAACCAACAACCATCATCAACTTAATAATCCTCATACTCATTTTCCCTTCTCCTCATCTTCCTCTTCCCTCCTTCTCTTCTCTTCTTTCTCATCATCGTTATCATCATCATCATCATCATCATCATCACCACCACCACCACCAACCATCCTCATAATCATGCATTCGTTTTTCTTGTTCTTATTTTTCTTGTTCGTGTTCTGGGTCTGGTTGTTGTTGATGTTCTCCTCCTCTCCTCCCTCCTCTTCCTCCCCTCCTCCTCCTCCTCCTCTCCTCCTCCTCCTCCTCCTCCTCCTCCTCCTCCTCCTCCTCCTCCTCCTCCTCATTCTTCTTCTTCTTCTTCTTCTTCTCAAGTTTAAGTTTTTGTCCTACGCCCTTTAGACCTAAAGAACGTGGGCACGGTATCCTGGTCTGATGTAAGGCTAGTGGTGTGCACGAAGGTCACTTCTCTTTTCAATGTAACCAGACTGCCGTACCCTCCTATAGGAGTGGCTCCATTCCCCATGGTGGGCAGAACGATGCCAATTACGCTCCTCTGGACCCTTGAAGCTACTGTGAAGATGAATATGTATGCGTGCTATTAAACAGTGACCGGCAATGGGTGATTATGCCTCGGCTACCCCTTCCATTGAAATTTGTGTCTCTTTACCATTGCGTCTGTAGAGTCTGCATTTCCTAATACCCTGTATGTCTGTCTGAGTGTCTCTGTCCGTCTGTTTATCTGTATGTCTGACTGTCTGCCTGCCTCTCTCTCTCTCTCTCTCTCTCTCTCTCTCTCTCTCTCTCTCTCTCGCTCTCTCTCTCTAACCAGAAGAATAGAAAGGGAACGGGGAGGGGAGGGAATTAGTGGGTGGAGCCATGGAAAGAGAGAGAAAGAGAGATGAATAGTAAAGGGTAAAGGCAGCGAAATAGAAAGGGTCTACACAGGATGAGTGGGATGGGGAATGAAGGAAATTGGGGCGGAGAGAGGGAAGGAGTATAAGAGAGAGAGAGAGAGAGAGGGAGTTAGAGACAGACAGACAGACAGACAACAACAGACATAGATAGATAGACAGATAGATAGATATAGATAGATAGATAGATAGATAGATAGATAGATAGATAGATAGATAGACGGATGGATGGATGGATAGATAGATAGATAGATATAGATATAGATAGATAGATAGATAGATAGATAGATAGATAGATAGATAGATTGATTCGACAGACAGATAGACAGACAACTGTGTATATGTATATGTTCTGCCAACTCGTACTTTCCCTACGGCATAGGTGGTATTCCTTATGTAAAACATCATCAATAATTAGATACAACCTAAGAATAGAATACGAATAAACCAATAAAGTTGTCAGCGTACTGCAAAACTTGTGTTTGATAGTGAAAGACGACAGAAGACTGAGGCAAGAGAAAGAGGAAGAGAGGAAGATGTAAGTGAATGGAAGGGGATGTGGGGGCAGAGGAGGGGAAGGTTTGGATTTATGGAAAGTGTTCCAGCTAACGAGCAAGGGATGTGATGGGAAGGGAAGGGAGGAGGTAGGTAGGGAAAGTAGAGGGGGGGGGGGGGAGGTGATCAGAGAGAGAGGGATGGGAAGGGCTAGTGAGAGAGAGAGTTCTGAAGACAGAAGTGTAGCGGTCGACAGTAGGCGGGGAGGAGGAGGAGAATGGTGACAGTGTGTGTGTGTGTGTGTGTGTGTGTGTGTGTGTGTGTGTGTGTGTGTGTGTGTGTGTGTGTGTGTGTGTGATCGAGAGAGAGAGAGAAGGAGGAGTGGACGTAGGGTTTGGGATTGGAGGTTGAAAAATGGGAGTGGGTGGGGGTGAAAAAAAAATGGGTGCAACAATTGAAAAAGGAGGGTAGAGGCGGAAGTTT
>JADBJO010001376.1:122500-127500 GCA_016801955.1 Conus betulinus | reverse complement strand
AAGAACAGTTAATCTCTCTTGATTGTCGTTTTTCCCCCTTTCCTCTCACGCGAGTGTGTTATGTGGCCAATTTCAGACAGGCCTCAGGGAAGTTTTCGCTGCTGTTGCCATTTCTATGATATCATCACCTGATGAGTGTGAGCGTCTCTGCGCATGGAAAGATGTGTGTGTGTGTGTGTGTGTGTGTGTGTGTGTGTGTGTGTGTGTGTCTGCATGTGTGTGTATGTATGTGTGTGTTAATTAGTTTCAAATTTAACGTCTATCCACTCAGGTGATCTCTCTCTCTCTCTCTCTCTCTCTCTCTCTCTCTCTCTCTCTCTCTCTCAAACAAAACAAATAAGGTATCAAATAAGCAAAGCTCGCGTTTTTCTAAATCAACGATCCATCTGTGTATGCTATGAAAAATTTGGATACTTCTCTTCAATATGAGATTTAGCATTGCTTGCTACTATATATTTATAGTCCTTTTTTTAATCAGTGTGGTCAATATCAAAATCGGCCCTAGGTGTGTGTGTGTGTGTGTGTGTGTGTGTGTGTGTGTGTGTGTGGACGGATGGGTGGGTTAATGGGTTTGTGTATCTGTCTATGTCTATGTCTGAGAGAGAGAGAGAGAGAGAGAGAGAGATGAGAGAGAGAGAGAGAGAAGAAACAGAGAGAGACAGAGACAGAGAGAGAGAGGGAGAGGTAGAAACTGGCCACTGGCCATGATTCTTGCCCGCATAATTTCCAAAATATAAAAGCCACGATTTTGAAATTGGGAACAGATTTAATAATTCATTATCTTGTTCCAACGTACATTGAATTTCATTGGGATCGAATGAACGGTTGTTGATTTACAGACAATTAAACAGAGGATGGGTCGAAATCAAAGTTCGCAAAATCTGTTCAGTTCACAAAATCATTTCAATAGTGGGTGTGGCCACCGCCATTGGCGAGACATTCCACGCAGCGACTCCCTCATCGAGTTGACCAGTGTTCTGATGACCCTCTGAGGGATTCTCTGCCATTCCAGTTGCAGCATTTGGAAGAGATCCTGGCGGTCTCTGGGAGGTGGATGGTTCTCCTTCACACGTCTCCCCAACATCCCCCATATGCTCGATGGGATTGAGGTCGGGACTATACGCCGGGAAGATCATCCTGTTGATGCCGGCCTGCACAATGATGAAGTTTTCGGCCACCCGGGCCCTATGTGGCCGAGCATTGTCGTCTTGGAAGACTGCCATGGGTCCTATCCGTTGCATGGTCGGAACAACAACGAAAGGCGCCAGGATTTCATCCCGATAGCGGATGCCTGTGAGGTTTCCATCAATATGGTAGAGTGGTGTCTTGTGGTGGAGGCTGAAGGCACCCCATACCATAACAGATCCTCCCCCCCCAAAGGCCCTGGTCTGGCGAACAGCTGCATCAATGTAACGTTCACCAACACGCCTCCAAACTCTAGTTCGGCCGTCATTGTGTTCAAGACTAAACCGCGACTCATCTGAAAAGAGGACCTGGGACCACTGTTGTTGGTTCCATCTCACATGACGATGGCAGAAAGCTCGGCGAGCCAGCCTATGGGCTGCTAGCAGTCGTGGTCGAACAGCTGGGCGACGTGATCTGAGGCCGAAGTGGTGAAGACGGTTTCGTATGGCTTGACGGCTGAGGATGGTGTTATTTGCCATACGAAGCTGCCTTTGGATGCTGGTGGAAGTGGTATCCCGCTGCAATAGGGCCTGCCTCTCGATGAAAACGATCTTCTCTGGGAGTAGTCTGCCTAGGCCGACCTGACCGTGGCCTCTCTTCAACGCTGTTGGTCGCCCTAAAACGCTGATTCAGTCTAACAATAACTGAATGATGCACACCAAGTCGTCGCGCCACTTCAGCCTTTGCAATGCCATCTTGTATCCACGCAATCGCCCTGGTTTTGTCAAAGGTGCTAAGTTTTCTTCGTGGTGGCATGGTGAGAAAAGGGCTGACAGTAACCAACCCCGCGCTTAAACAGCCAAAAGAAGGGGCATAAAACTCACTTGAGAGACTGCTCTTGCACGGGAAAAAAGAATTTTTCATTTTACACATCTTGTGTCGCCAGCAAGCTTGATGCAAAACAGGCACAGTTAACGCAACTTTGCACTTTTTATCCCGCGCGGTAACGAGGTCACCAAGACCCCCCGTGCGCACTACCAGTTGACACAGGCTGGATTACACACTGCTGTGTGAGATTCCATCATTTTTGATTTGTTTTCAATAGCACTGATATGCGTTGTATTGCTTTGTTTTGAACTGTCCCATATTGTTTTGTATTACGTTAATTGTTTTGTGTCGTGTTGAATTGTATTTTATGGTATTGTTTTGCATTGTGTTGTGTTGAAAATGGGGATGTTATTTATAATTTCAGTGTAGTGCAGAAACGTAATGTACTTATTGCATAGCATTGCATCGTATTGCATTGTATTTTACTGTGTTATATACATTGATAAACTCAAGATTTCCCTGCTTTGTTGGATACGGATACGGAGCTGAACATTTTCGTTCTATTTCTGAATTTCTGTTTACCTGTCAAAGCATATTTTCCTAATCAATTTGGCCACCATTAACTCCCTTTCTGGCTATAGGTTCTTCAGTGGGCACGCTTGTTTTTTTTCTCCCTGAACGACCAGCACTCAGATAAGTGGACAGGGAACAACGCACCCCATTCGTGTGAGGCACGACCTCTTAGAAGTCAGAACCATGTCGTTTTGAAGGCGACTGGCTGTCTTGTCCAACGTGAAAACCTTTGACCTTTGGACAAGCG
Organism: Conus betulinus; assembly: GCA_016801955.1. Lineage (NCBI taxonomy): Eukaryota > Metazoa > Mollusca > Gastropoda > Neogastropoda > Conidae > Conus > Conus betulinus. Next base: position 124,727 of record JADBJO010001376.1, on the reverse strand, counting down.
AAGCATGAATCCAACAGTATGGTATAATGGTATCATCTTGTCCACATGGACAGATTGTATGGGCATTATGACCACGGCAGATCTGTTGCCCTTTCGCAAAGAGTGTGATGCAATCGGCCCAGACAGAGACAGAGGCCTTCACTGAAGCTGGAAATGGGTCAATGTTGGCCTTTACAAATGTTCGTTTGCCCACCCACCCTCTTCCCGTCGCTCTTTTCTTTTACACCTTCTCTCCGTCAATTTCGAAAATTGATACAATAACCCCCGTTTCTGAATTGGTGTGATCATCGAAGATTTGGGGACGTTTTTGATATTTTAAGCCAGTGTTATTAATCATAATTACTTGACAACGAAAAGGATAACGAGGGTTGATGGTACGCCGATTTTCTCCTTTCCATGTCACATGCTTCCTACTTTAGTCGCGGCGCTCACAGAGGATCAACACTGGAGATACTGTCGGTTCTGACCAGAGACAAAAGAAAAACAATACAAAATAGTACAAAAGATACAGCAGAGGGACGTTTTATTCCCAGTCCCTTCCTCACCTCAATACGTCCATTCTTCCTTCGTCCTTGTCTAGTGCACAGCGGAAGGGTCCAGAGACGTGGGGGTCAGGCGAGCCACTCGTTCATCTCCGTGCTTCACGTGCCTGTGACAGGCGAATGGTAGCGGGGGTGGCCCGAGCGACAGACATTAAAGCCGTCACTGTCTTGTGAGCCGCATCCACATACTATGCCACCAACATCCACGGCCACCCTCACGACAGCTTCCTCCGATGGATCATCAGACAGTGACGTGAACTAGTTTGAACTCGCTTCTTTCTCCCGTTGAACCTCCTCTTTTTTGGCTATCGTTGTCTCTGTATCTCATTTCCCCTCTTTTTAATGCAACAGCCTGAGCGTTTCTTCCTCTTCCTTACCAATCCACTTTTGTTTTAAACACCTTCCATATTTTTGCACGCCACTATAGTCAAGGAATAGTTGAGGTGAGTTTATGTTTCACGATCCTTTTCTGTTCATTCATTTTGTTCAATCGCTGTATGTTCTATGACTTCTTTAAAGAGTCACTTAATCAGTTTGTCCTTAAGTGAGCTGTTTGTAAACACTTCTCTATACGTACATGAGCTTTTAAGTATAGGGTCCATCGCCTCTTTTCCCTAGCTGTTTTTCTCCGTGACCCGCTAATGACAGAAAAACAGCAGAAGAGACAAGAGAAAATACCCCGTGACAACGAAAGTAGTATTTCCTGAGAGAAAATCAAAGCAGAACATGTTATCACCAATGTTAGGCACTTGATACCGTTATTGGCGTTCACAATGATAAAAGGGACTGTGGATGTGATTAACTGAAATAACGGAGTGCTTCTCTTTAGTTAACAAATCAGTTTTGTGTTTTCTTTAAAAGCCCTTGACGCTTTTTATGTCGCTTTTTCAGTTTGTGTGGTAACGAAAAAAAGAACTATTTTAACATCAGTATTGTATCAAAAACGGAGTGACTGAGGGCGAAAAAATGAGGCGCAAAAATTTAGAAAGAGAGGGGGGTAGTTACGGCCAAGAACATAGACAAACAAAGTACAGGACAAGACACTGTGTTTTTTTCCAGGATCGACTAGGATTTTGACGTCTGTAGCTACGTCTGCCTGTGTAGAACTTGACAGAAAGTCAATGTACAGATTTTCATGCAAATAAAATTGTTGAGCGACATGCATCAGAGCTGTCGATTTGCAAATGCCAGAGAGTCATTACTTTCCTGAAAAAAAAATCAGAGAAGACAAACATACTCATGATGATGGTAAGGAACCTATGTACGTTACACTTCGTTTCGCTCTAAGCCAGCCAGTCAAGATATTCACTCTTAGATAATAGTAGTTAAACGCACATATCATTCTGTTCACATAAAAAAAAACCAAAAAAAAAACTGACAATAAGACAAACTCTTTCTATCTTTCCATGAGCAGGGCCATTCTTAGCGTGTCTCTTTTCTGCTGGAGAAACGTACATTGAGACGATGAAACAGGGGTTGATAGCTCAGGCTTTCCCCAAACGGTGTCACCGAGCAAAGTACGATTTTTTTTCATTCGAAAAAGTCGCTTGTAATCAACAAAACGAGAAAGCAATTACAATATTTGTTGACAGTTTTACCTCAAAAAGAGAGGGAAAAAAGGCTGAAGAACACTTATGAATACATTTTTTTTTTCGTAAAAAAAAACAAAACAAAAAAAAAAAAGC
>JADBJO010001376.1:105000-107500 GCA_016801955.1 Conus betulinus | reverse complement strand
TCTTAAAGAAACCTTTGTCGATGCAGGCTTTGATCATAAAACTACTTTTCCGAAAATCACAATGCCAGTCTTCTAATTGTCGGCCACGTGGCCTTTTTCAAGAGGGAAAAACAAAAACAAAACAATCAACTACGTGATGTCCATCTTGACAATTGGTCAGAGCAAAGAATTGATATCATAAATAGGATGTCATCAACAAGGGAAAAGAGAGAGAAGAGGGGGGGGGGGGGGGCGCAAGCTGTGTGTATGTGTGTATGTGTGTGTGTGTGCGTGCGCGCGCGCGCGCGCGTGCGTACGTGTGTGTGTGTGTGTGTGTGTGTGTGTGTGTGTGTGTGTGTGTGTGTGTGTGTGTGTTATACTGTAACCAATGTACTTCAAAAACATAACAATGCGCTCCATAACTCACAATGAAAATGAACCCATAGAATAATGTGACCATAGTCCTGTCTGTGACTGTGCATGGCATTCAAGAACTGTCATCTGAATTTTTTTTTTTTTCTGCAAATCATCAATGTTGTTCATAGGTAAATCTGGATAGCGTTGTTACAAAGTTGTCTTTTCATTACATCCATTTGGCATCCTTGTGTCTAATGTCCTTATCCATTTTTCTTCAGTAATAAGTCTGAAGCTTTTGCTTTCACTGTAAGTTTTTGCCAACACTGCAACAGCAAGGTCTTCCACTGAATGATGGAGGAAATGTCGCAGTGTTGGCTTTTCTCTTTGGAACTTGATGTCACGTCTGTGAAAAGCCATAATGCGACGTTTCCTTCATCATTCAGGCAAAGTGAAGGAAATGAAATGCCCGGACTGAACCGATGCTCATATATGGTGCTGGAACATGGCGACTAGAAGAAAAATCTAAAAATAGAAAGAGTGCACACATATGCAATCAAACGGTTTCTGAACATTCTGATCCACTCATCCAATAAAATTGCTTACGGTGAATCAGGAAGGTACCCTTTATACATCAGATGTGTAGTAAAGTGTGTTAGATACTGGTTATAAGTAACACGATTACCAGTATCTAGACTGAGCAAACAAGCCTACGACATGGTGCTGCAACAATGTGAGTTAGGAAATATTAACTGGGCCTCTAAGATAAGGAAAGTGTTACTGGAGAATGGCTTCAGAATTGTGTGAAAGGGAATTGGAAACGAAACTGTATTTATTCCTGAGTTCAAATAGTCAAATAGACTAATATCCTTGTATACACAAAACTGGCATAGCGAACTAATACATAATAAGTATTCCTGGTTCCTATCCTTCAAAGGTTACTTAGAGGCATAAAAATATTTACATTTAGTATCTAATCGGTGGCAAAGAGGCATCCTTGTGAGATTCAGAAATAGAACACTGGGATTAAATGCTAATAAAAAGTGGTATCTGAATGATGCTACTATTGACGATTCTTGCCCATGGTGTAATGACGTGGAATTTAGAGAACATGAGGTCTATTTTTTTTCACTTGTTTTTGGGAACATTCGAAAAAAGTCCAGATTCTTTGATCACAACATAGTCCACAGTCGAACCCTTAGCAATATTTTAGAAACAAATGATGAAACATTGTTATCGATGCTGGCAAAATATGTAACAGAAGCTCTAGACATACGGATGAAAGTTATGAATGAATAAAAGTTCAAAACATTACGAGAATATCAATTACATTTGATGATTGTTTAGAATATTTATTTAACATTGAAGCTTGATGGTTCGGTGAATGGTTCTCAAAACATCAAGCTTGATAAATATAAATTATTTGTATGGAGAGTAGGTGTTAATGGGTAGAAGGAAAAATGAGGGTAAAATGCGTGCGTGCAAGTTGATGAGAGATTGGATGGATCAGAGTGCGTATGTGCAGGGAGTGGTTGTGTGAGAATAATGATGTGCTAGAACAAAGACATGAAACACAAATGAGTGATGGAAATGGGCATAGTTTCTTAATCTTGTTTAGTAGTGTAGACACTTAATTTACAGTTTTGCTTTTGTTTGATTTTTGTCTTATGCAAAAAAGAAAAAAAGACATTGTGCCCCCTTAACATTAAGGCTATTAGCCATTATATTAATAAAAGATGTCAGTATCAGTGACAGTGTCAGTGTCTCTCGCTCTTTCTTTCTCTCTCTCAAATGTAATAGTGATGATGACGATGATAACAACAATAACAACAATAATAATACTCATAATGATTCTATTGATAATAATGATACTGGTAATGATAACAAATAATAATAATAATAGCAATAGTAATAATACCAGTGATAATAAGGAGGAGAGAGAGAGGAGGAGAGGAGAAGATTGCCGATGATGATAATAAGGACAAGAACAATAGCTATAATAATGATAATGATCATAATAGTAATAACAACAACAACAACAACAAATAACAACAACAACAACAACAACAACAACAACAACGAGAACAACAACAACAACAACAGCATTAACAAGACTAAGAATAGTCTTCGTAGTAGTAGTGGTAGTAGAGTAAGAATAGTACAAGTA
>JADBJO010001376.1:95000-100000 GCA_016801955.1 Conus betulinus | reverse complement strand
CTCTCTCAGGCTCTCTCTCTCAGATCTATCCTCTGTTCTACCTTTGGCCTCCCTCTGTTGTTGGGAGGTGCTGTTTCCTGTTCTTTTGGCTGAACAACATTACTTCTTTACAGAACCAACGAAATCATCTATGGAGAGCAACATCATCAAAGCTGAAATAGTTAGGTTGAGAAATGATAGGCACAAACTCCACATAAAGGTGCCCAGTATGTTGTCAGAGAAAGATAGCTGTAAAGAGGAGTTTCAAGGAGAGTATTTGGAGGTGGCGCCTTTGTATCATACTATTTCGTTTTGTTTCCTCCTATCAACATAATTCCAGCAGAGCCAAACATTGCTTAACATGTGGGGCGACGTCAATGTAAAATGTGTTAACATCGCCTACAGCCACGGTATTCAGAACATTTGTGGATGAACATGATTTTCAGTTCAAATCTGTTTGTTACCAAAGGTCCTGAACTGTAGGGGTTAAGCATGTTGCTGCTCATTGTGACAACGTAGCCTACATCTATGCTTTACCAATGTTTCTGAAGCATAGATGCAGAACATAAAAAAAGCACCGGTCAACATGTGGATGTTTTGTGATTGTATTTTTGAATTTCATGTGTCGTCGGGCCAAGAAGACGGAAGAACTTAGATGTCGGACATTAAGGGCGAGATCTCGGCTAGACGGTGTAATGGTTGGACTGACCTTCATTGTGTTTTTTCTGGAGCAGTATCTCATGCAGCGCGGTGACATTGAACTTAACCCTGGCCCTCCTAAGTCTGCCAGTGCAAAGCAGTCCCGACTGACTAGCAGCAGCTCGAGGGCGAGTCTGGACAAAGGCGTTGCAGGTCAGGGGGACAGTGGACAGTCAGTCAGGCATGAGGAAAGTAAGATGGGGTCAGAAGTTACCTTGACCTCGTTATCGTTATCGTTATCTCTCTCTCAGACTTGATTTTTTTCAATAAAACCTGAAGTGACAGTAAAGTGATGAGTACAGTCAGAGTGGGTCTTCACAGTCAATCTACTGGCCCTGACGTAACGATGTGGTAAATGTTAGACACATACAAGAGACCATGCTGTTTTTCGTTTCACAAATTTGTCAACAACATACCAGAGACGACGTGTTTGCTTGCAGTTAGTTAATCTGAAGAATTAGTTCAACACAGGTAAGCATATGATCATACTTAGTCTTCTGTCATCTATCGCGAAATCTCTCTTGTCAGTATAAGTAGGGAACTCCATATTTATGTTTTCAAGGAGCATCTTACCGCGTGGTAACCTCACAGTTTTCAGTTTTCTTTGTTGCTCTGTCCACAAGGTTCAAAGCAAGCCGTTAAACGTTGTGTCATTTTTCCTCCTTATTTGTTTTGTGACGACAAACATGGCATTAAAGTTTCTCCAAAACCGATCAAAATTCATATTACGCTGTTTGCTGATGATCACATTCTTTCTTAAGAAATTTGAATAGTCTTCAACAACAACGGATGTCTGAAAGAGTGCGTCTTACAAATGGTGTCTGTTTGCTTGTTTTTCTTTAGCTGCCTCACTTCAGTGCCAAGCAAAGGTGTTACTCTCAGATTGCTAGTTCTGGTTTCCACGTGTACAGCTCTGTTTGGATTCCTTCTGTCCATGTCACAGCGCCAGCGTTTTACAAGCAGCTATCAGGGTCATTGTCATGAGGCAACCATCCTGAGTAGACGCAGCACAGGTGGCGAATCACTTCACAGGGAACTATGGCAATGAGACCATCTTCAGGCAGCCTCGCGAGCCAGACGCTGCGCTTCAAGCAAAGCTTTTCACAAAGAACTATCAATATCATGTCGTTATGGTCTAACACTGGAGGAGACTCAGCATTGCTGGCGAATTACTGAGAATGTTTCTATTAACATTATGTCACCGTGAGTCAACCAAGCCAACCCCCGGGAGTTCCACCGAAACAGAACTGTACCGCAGGTGTATAGCACTTAAGAGGGAATGATTAACATCAAGTCACTAGAAGGCAAGTCCCTAAAGGGGACACCGTCCTGCTGGCCAATCATTTTACAGGGAACCACATCAATATCAAGTCATTATGAAGCAATTCCCTGAAAGGGACATTACAATGCTGGCCAATTATTTTACAGGGAAACCATCAATATCATGTCATTATGAAGCAATTCCCTGAAAGGGACATTACACAGCTGGCCAATCATTTTTCAGGGAACCATCAATATCATGTCATTATGAGCAAGACCCTAAAGGGGACGCTACGCTGCTGGCCTATCTCTTGACAGGGAACCATCAAGAGCAAGTCATTAGAGACAGGTCCATAGAGGGGACATTACACTGTTGACCAATCATTTTACAGGGGACCATCAATATCATGTCATTATGAGCCAAGTTCCTAAAGGGGACGCTACGCTGCTGGCCCATTACTTGACAGGGGATCATCATTATCAGGTTATTATGAGGCAAGCCCCTAAAGGGGACACCACACTGCTGGCAGATTACTTCCACGGTGCGTAATGGTGCCCGTTCAATTGCAGCCTATGGTGAACACCACACACTCCGCCCTCGCAGGGTAGTCTGGTTGTGGAGGTATCGTGAAGGATACAGCCTTCAAAGGGAAATCATCATGGCCGTTCGGTGATGATTCCTGAACTTGCCGACGTTGCCGGCTTTGTCAGTGTAATATCGTAGTGTGTGTGTGTGTGTGTGTGTGTGTGTGTGTGTGTGTGTGTGTGTGTGTGTGTGTGTGTGTGTGTGTGTGTGTGTGTGTGTGTGTGAGAGAGAGAGAGAGAGAGAGAGAGAGAGAGAGAGAGAGAGACAGAATGAGTGTGTGTGTGTGTGTGTGTGTGTGTGTGTGTGTGTGTGTGTGTGTGTGAGAGAGAGAGAGAGAGAGAGAGAGAGAGAGTGAGTGTGTGTGTGTGTGTGTGTGTGTGTGTGTGTGTGTGTGTGTGTGTGTGTGTGTGTGTGTGTGTGTGTGTCTGTGTGTGCGTGCTCATGTGTGTGTGTGTGTGTGTGTGTGTGTGTGTGTGTGTGTGTGTGAGAGAGAGAGAGAGAGAGAGAGAGAGAGAGAGAGAGAGAGAGAGAGAGAGAGAGAGAGAACGAATCGAAAACGAAATTTTATTTAACGAGATTAATGAGGTAAGCAATATAAATGCTTTATTTCCACCCAGACCTGGGGCGAAAAGAAGGAAGTAATTCATAGCAAACCAAGGCAAATAAGTACAAGAAGAACAAGAACACACAAACAACAAGAAGTAACATGATAATACAAAATTCAATACAAATTAACTGTCAAATGAACGCAGTGTGGGAAAAAATGTGGACATAGGGTAAATGGGGAAAGGCAAGGGAAGGAATCTGGCAGAGGGGGGGGGGGGGTTAGGATGAAGGGTAGGGGAGCATACAGCAGTCATACACAATATATATATTACGTAAAGGACATTAACTCAAAACAGAAAAAATGGGGGGGGGGGGGGGGGGGGGGGGGGGCACAGGTGGGGGGGGTTAGTAGTCGCACTGTGTACACTTATACATGCATATATCTACAAACACAGAAAATGCAAGATATTAAAACTAGTGTTGCTTGATAAAGATGAAATATTGACATAATAGTTGCCGTTGGCGTATTATGTTTTATCGCTTGAAATAACGAACTCTTATATGCTACCTTAAAAGAATCAAAGCTACTTTTTTTGCTTTAATATTTGTTGGTAGAGAGTTCCACAGCGTTCAGCCTGAATGAATAAAGCTAGTTTTGAATAGATCAATCCTGGGTTTTCGGTTCCAGTTTCATCAAGGAGGAGTCACTGCGTGCGGCTAGTCCATATACGCTACACCACATCCGCTAAGTTTTGAGACCACACAACGCATGATTTTAAGCTGATGGATAAATGGGTTAACAACTAAGATCAGAGAATTGAAGAAGAGGGTCTCGTGGATACGACCTAGCAGATGTCCGACCTACGTATTAGCCCAATGCGCTGGTCAGACCTTGAGTGCCTACTTAATATTGGTTGTTGTTGTTGTTTTTGTTTTTGTGTGTGTGCAGTGAATGTACACATGCGTGTGTATGGATGTGTGGGCACGGGCGCATGTGTGTGTGTGTGTGTGTGTGTGTGTGTGTGTGTGTGTGTGTGTGTGTGTGTGTGTGTGTGTGTTCATGCGTGCGTGCACGCTTGTGTGTGTATGTGTGCGCGCACGTGTGTGCCTACACGTAGGTGCGTGTGTGTGTGTGCGGTGCAGAAGTACGCGCGCGTGCGTGCGTGCGTGCGTGTGTGTGTGATTTGTGGGTTTTCGGATTAGTATATTATTGGTGTATCTTGACTGATTAATGGACATTTTGCAATTAATGTCGAAGATGCTTTATTGCACTGGAGTTTGTATGTTAAAGGTAGAATATTTTTAGTGATGTAGTCTTCTGGTGTTAATGACGACGATTTCAAAAGTATAGCTTTCAGAACATGCTTGTGGACTCACTGTAAAGGTTTCAGTGTATTAACACGACACGAATCATGAAGAGTTGAGGTAAAATCGATAGATGATTGGATATATGCGTGGTTAAAGTGTTTACGCGCGTTTACATCTAGAAATTGTTTTTAGTTTTGAAAACAGAAACGTTTTGAGATACACGTTTGCTTACAGCCATAATCTAAGGTGACAAAGAGAGATTAGTGTCCAAGGTGACTCCTAAAACCTTATGAGCAGTGACTTCATCAAGCTGTTTGTCGCCGATATATGTAGAAAGCATACCAGAAGTTAAAGTTTGTCTTTTTTACGTGAAGTTATGACCATGTACTTTGTTTTCTGTTCATTAAGGGGCATGTGACTGAGTTCACACCAGCTAACCAACTGATCAACATTCTCTTGCAATTTCTTGGACACATCATTTAGGCCAGAATGGTTAGAGTGGACAGACGTATTATCTACAAAGAGTTCACAAAAGCCTTTGATATGTATGAAAGTAAAAAAGTATAGAGTAAAAAAAAAAAAGAAAAAGGACCGATAACTGACACTTGTGGTACACCAAAGT
>JADBJO010001376.1:67500-80000 GCA_016801955.1 Conus betulinus | reverse complement strand
ACAACAACAACAACAACAACAAAACGCACAGTGTATAGCAAGATAGTTTTTTTTAATTAATATATAAACGCAAAAGATGTAAAGCGTGTTAAAAAAAAAAAAAAAAAACAGACGACAATGTCCCTATGAAATGATGAGGAAACAATGTAGGCGATGACATAATAATTGGAAAGCATCTGAACTGTTTCAAATTCATGAAGAAACTGTTTCTCATACCTAAGTGTCTTCATATCAATAAGAACAACATGATGATTTCAGTTTTTATGTTCATTTGTTATTGCCTTGAGCTAAATTAATGACATGTAATTTTTTTTTCGGTTTGCTTCGTTGCACACACCTAAATGCGTGCTCCCGCGTGCGTGCGTGTTTGTGTGTGTGTCTGTGCGTGTGTGCATGCACGCATACATCCATGGATTTTCATGCATGTATGTGGCCGTTTTACAAAACATGAGCGCGCGCGCGCGTTTGTATATGTATGTATATGTATGTATGTATGTATGTATGCATGTGTGTGTGTGTGTGTGTGTGTGTGTGTGTGTGTGTGTGTGTGTGTGTGTGTGTGTGTGTGTGTGTGTGTGCGTTCACACGCGCACGCACACAAACATGAGGGTGCGCTTTTGTGTGCATGTATGCATGTATGCATGCGTGCATATGCGTGTGTGTGTGTGTGTGTGTGTGTGTGTGTGTGTGTGTGTGTGTGTGTATGCGCGCGCTTGTGTGTGTGTGTGTGTGTGTGTGTGTGTGTGTGTGTGTGTGTGTGTGTGTGTGTGTGTGTGATGCAGATGTAGTGAATGGTGTAATAGTCGAAGTCTGAATAATGGATGTTTTTCTTTGTTGAATGTGTATAATGTTTTAGTGGTTTGTCTCTTTTGTACATGACATAACCTTGGTGAATTGTCATTTCAGTGCATTCCACAACACCTTCACTGCGATGGAAGAGCACAATGTCTTGACGGCAGTGATGAAGAGCAGTGCTCAGCATCCACTGAAATATACCAGTTGAACACGGTGGCTCCCCCTGCTATCGTCCACGTGACAGGCATGGGTGGCATCACCGTCACAGCTCTTAACATTTCTCACAATGACTCCGTCTGTCCAGAAACCCATTTTCAGTGTCCTGGTAACGGATACTGCCTGCCTGTCTTCGTCAGGTGTGACGGTGTGTTTGACTGCCCAGGGAGAGAAGATGAAGCGGAATGTGAGTTATACACATGTCCTGGATTCTACCGCTGTCACAGAGCAAAGACCTGCGTTCATGCTGACCATCTGTGTGATGGGGAGTTCCAGTGTCCAAGACATGACGATGAGCTGATGTGCAATGCAACTTGCCCTAGGGGCTGTGAATGCAGTGGGTTTGCTTTTCGTTGCGATTCAAGTTTCTCAGGAGACCTCTTTCCTCAGCTAAGATATCTGAACGCTGATGATACAGGCATGAACCTACAAGGTGTTGCCCGAAACAGCCTCCTTATCTACCTTAGTTTGAAACATTGTTCTATACAAAACCTCGACATTGTGCAACTACTCAACCTACGGACCCTCGACCTCAGTCATAATTTATTGACCAACTTCACATCTACAGCATTACTGGGGATGCAAATCTCCGTTCCCTGTCACTGGCATTTAACCAGCTGTTATCCCTGAATGCCATTGATTTTGTGGACATGACGTTTCCTGGTCTGGTTTTTCTGGACATGTCTGGCACAAACACCAGTGAGATCTCCAACATGACCTTTTTCCTTTTCCCCAACATTACACACCTCAAGCTTGCTGGAAGCCAACTGCAGAAAGTGTTGGAACCAGGTTTTAGTCCACTGCATAATCTGCAAGTTCTGGATCTGTCCGAATGTGCTGTGACCGAGTTTTATGGGGATATGTTTAAGAATTTGACAAAGCTACACACAATCTATACTTCCATTTTCCACATGTGCTGTCCTAGCATTCTGCCTGAAGGATTTGTACCTGAACGTTGTCACGCTCCTCCAGATGAAGTTTCTTCGTGTGCTGCTCTTCTCAGAAAGGACATTTTCCGAGTCTTTCTCGTCATCTACGCCGTCTTTGCCCTTGTAGCAAATTTTGTGAGCTTTGTCTATCGGGTCTTTGGGAGGGAGCTAGTACAAAGCTTGGGTTTGACATTTTTGTAACTCATCTCTGTGTGTCTGATTTCTTGATGGGAGTCTACCTGGCCATTGTTGGAATAGCTGACCGGATTTACTACGGAAACTATGAGTGGAATGCCACACAGTGGAAACAAACTGCAGCTTGTCAGATGGCTGGATTCCTGTCTTTTCTGTCGAGTGAAGTGTCAGCTTTCCTCATATGCTTCATCACTCTTGAAACGCTTTTTGGTCACTCGTTTTCCTCTCAAAAAAACCTCCGCTTTACCCCAAGTCTGCTCACATAGCGTGCACAGTGGCCTGGATGCTGGGTGCGCTACTTGCTGCAATCCCCCTGCTTCCTTTCTCCCCCCATCCTGGGATTTCTACAGCCAGACAGGGATCTGCATTCCCTTACCTATCACAAGAAAGGTGTTTCCTGGAGGCGACTATTCCTTTCTTGTGATGATTGTCTTCAATTTCCTTTTATTCCTACTTATTGCTGCTGGTCAGTTTCTAATATTCTGGTCCTTTCGTTCCAGAGGAAGACTACCAGCACGACGACGAAGGATATAGCAGTTGCTAGACGTCTGCTGGCAGTTGTGATGTCTGATTTTCTCTGCTGGTTCCCCATTGGTCTGCTGGGATTGCTGGCTAGAAGTGGCACTCCAATTTCTGGAGACATAAATGTCGCCATGGCAATTTTTGTGCTCCCTTTGAATTCAGCTCTCAATCCATTCTTGTATACATTCCGTATGCTCGTAGAGGGATGCCCGTATGAAACGTGCACACAGTCATCCTAAAACCAGTGGGAAAATAATGTCCAGTGTTCGTCTAACTCGTGGTGCACATAAACAAACTCTGTCCCCTATCTCTCCTTCTACAGGAGGTTCAGTCTGCAATACCACAACTACTGAAGATGACGCCATACACGCTGAAGTCTTGCGTTGGATAGACAAGATTCTCCAAGAAAAGGTGGTGACCCCAGTAGATCTTAAACGTCATATTACAGAGCTAGTTACGGAAAGAAGTTCTATGACTACAGCTGATATTCACCCTGCGTAAGTCACAACAGACAGAATAGCTGTGCAACACCAAGACAGCATGATATATCTGATATAGCATACAATATTTACAAAGCTTGCTGGTTGAATTAGGTCACCGCAGAAAAACGTCTCCGTTTGTTTTATCGAAATGTTGTCAAGGCATTGCCTAGCCTCTGAATAGCTTTTTCTTTCTTGGAGACAGAAATAGAATGTGAGGTTACTTACAACAAGCCAACATCCAAGTGAACACATGAAGCAAGGTGTATACTGACGTTTTTCTGTACACAGTTTGGAACAGACAGGTGCATTAAAAAAATGGACTTCTTGAGAGATGAAAAAATGGACCTCTGAGAGATGAAAAGAAATTATGTACACAAAAATGCACTGAACAATACTCCTTCTGCGGCCGTTACTGTGGAAATGACAGTTATCTGGGAAGTGCTGTTTTGTAGGCTTTTTTTTCGCGTGGGCTGTTTCTGATGTCATACATATTTGTCGGATATTCATTAGTCTGTTTCTTACCATGCTAAACATAGATCACTTTGCACATCATTCTGTGTTTGTTTTTTTTCTTTTTTGGAAAATGCTCGTTTCTCTCAGGTGAGCATTTGTTCAAAAGTAAAGTAGTCAGAAAAGTTCATGTATAAACAGGAGTTCTTTCCATTTTGCAAACGTTGGTGCATCCGAAATGTTACAAGGCTGCAGAATTAGTGTTAATGTATGGCGTCTGCCACAGGCACAAGAACAGACATCAATATTGCGTGGGAGCATATCAATGACCACACGAACAAAGTTGACACGTTTGTCCCCCCAATAGACCTGATGTGTTCCGAGACGGATATGAAATGCCTTTTAAGTCGTCTAGCGCCAGAAAAAAGGGGATGGTATGCAGTTCCATGGAGTGTGCCATTTATGTAATCATTTGCTGTAGTAGTTTACTTAAAGCAAATTGTTACATGTCGCATTAACACCCTCCTCTCTCTCTCTCTCTGTCTCTCTCTCTCTCTCACTCTGTATGCACACACATACATACGTGTATCTGCGTATGTATCTAAGTATCTATCTATGGCTCTGTCTATATCACTGTCTAGCTATCTATCTATCCATCCGTATTTCTGCCTGTCTCGCTATTTATATGTGTATATGTGTGTGCCATTGTTGCATTTTTTCATACAAGGTAATGTATGGTTTGATAAGATCATGTTCAAGCCTTTTGAAAAAAACTCTGTCAGTTTTAGTCGTGAATGCTGATGCCATATCTTGATAAGCATTTTTCTTATCAAATAATCCACGGAGAACTGGTTTGTACGAGGTTCTTACCAAACTCTCTCTGAAGAACTAGTGTAATCATGGTTACTAACACATTGTCTATGCTGAGCCTGCGTGCATAAATTTCCTACCAAATTGGTTCTTCCGAGTTCTTTTTGTACAAAGTTCCAAACATTCTTTTTCCGGAGATTCTGTGCATTTTTTAACCAAACTGCTTCGGACAACGTTTTGCACAAAACTCCTACAAACCGTTTTTAAAGAGGATTTTATCACAACCATTGTCCCATCATCTCTGAAGAGCCTGTGTGTACAAAGTTCTTACCAAACAGTCTTTGAAGAACGTGGTAGCACAAAGTCCCTCCCATATTGTCTCTCGAAAGCCTGTTTGCATATAATACACACCCAAACTGTGGACCGCTTGTCAGCGCTGATTCCTCATCAAATCGTTTTTGGTTGAGTTACCACTGGAAGGCCAGTTAATACACCTATATTGTTTTCAGCAGATTTGTGCTAAAAGAATTTCTATCGCATTATCTCTGGAGAGCCTGCTTGCTCAAAGTGACTGTCAAATTGTCTCTCGATGGTCTTTTTGTTCAAAGGCCCTTCCTAAACATCCTTTAGTGGCCTGTTAGAGTAAAGGTCTTATCCAATTGCGTATGGGGAGCGTGTTTCAAGGTTATATAACAGACTGTGCTAATTTGTCTCTGAAGGCCCTGTTTGTGAAAAGTTTAGACCAAATTGTGCTTGGATGGCAAGTTAGCATAACGTTTGGATCAACCTGTCTCTGGAGGGCTTATTTGCATACCATTCGTGCCAAATTTTCTTTATGGAGCCAGTTAACACAGAGGTCCTATCAGACTGCCTCTGGGGAGCCTGCTAGAAGAAATCCCCATACCAATTGTCTCTGGAGAGCCTATTTCTACAAAATCGTATAAAGAAAGTATTATTGAACAGCTTGTTAAGAGTTCCTGCCCAATTTTCTCAGTAAGGCATTGTGCGCAAAGCTCTTGGCCAGTTGTCTCTGGAGAGGCTGTTTGCTCAAAATTCCTACCAAATCGCCTCCAGAGTCAACATTCATAAAGCTGTAACCAAATTCAATCTGGTGAGCGTGGCAGCGCACAGCTCAGATCAAAATTTCTTGAAGAGCTTGCGTGCAGTAAGCTCCTACAGAATGTTCTAAGAGCCTGTTTGCTTGCTGTAGGCGTCCAGAAAAAAATGTATCAATGTTTATGGGTCGATCAACTATTGTCCCTTAATAATTCCTCTCCCTCGTGAGTGTTCATGGTATTGTAGTTTCACATTTTACTCCTGATTCGGGTACTTTGCTGCGAGTCAGCGCACTGACAGTGTAAGATTAGTTATTTTGTTTGACCTTATTTCCTTCATCCCCCCCCCCCCCCCCCCATGGCTTCGTTTTTTTTTGCTAAAATGTGTGTATTCTGTTGCTTGCTTCATTCAGCAGCGTGTCATGATGAGCAAATATTGGTTCGGTGACGAGTGTAGAATCATTTAGTGGTGCATTAAATTCACAGTTAAACCGTATTTTGGGTCGTTTCATTGTTTTCTTAATAACTCTTGTTGCATCATGGCAGCCATTTTCTATTAAATATGTTGCTGAGTAGCTATAGTGTGCATTCACTCATAACTAATGATGTCGCTACAGATCATGCCGATAACCATGCTGAGTCATGTATGTCTGATCCTGCTGGACTATAAGTGCTTGTCGTTTTTTCATTGTTAGTCTTCAACTGACACTTCCTATACAAGTTCATGTCGGTGTTAAGGACAGTGCAGCTGTGCTATACTAAATCATAGGTTACCCCCCTTTGATATTTGCACTTTGCTTGCATGTATTTTGTTCTTTTCCGGTTTTTGAAAGGCTATTTCAAACAGCGCAGCTTCGTCCTGGCTGTACTTTGTGCTGATATCATTATTGCTGTTATAACTAGTAGATCGCTCGAAGTGTGTGAAAAGGGGAAGGTAAGGTTCTATTCTTCTATTTTCCTACCCTGCTGTTCTGTTTTCATCACTGATTCTCATTCTCCATGCAAATCTGTGTGTTCTATTACTGATTGTCATTTTCTTGTGGACTTAAAACTTTTGGAGTGTAAGACACAAGTTAGCTTATTTATGTGCTAATGCTTTGTGTATTGGAACTACTAAATCTGAAAACGCTAAAGCGAGGTTAGAAAAAGAGACAGAGAAACAAAAAAGAAAGAAAGAAAAGAAAGAAAGGGGAGAAAAAAGCTACAGTAGTAACGAATTAAATGCATTTAACGAGTTAAAGAGAGCGATTTAATGTACAAGACACTAGAGCCTGAAAACAATTGAAAAAAAGCAGTGAAGGCCACAAAAATGCTTTCGTATCGCCGTAAGTATATCAGATCAGTAGAGAAGTTTGATACCCATAGAATAATGCGCTCTGTTTCTCATCCTGCAGTATTTTGATGGTAGTCAGAGCCCTCTCCACAGGTTGTTCCCCTTTCGTATGTCTCGTGCTGTCGGACTGGAAGTGTGTGCAATAAATATCTTTGTGTGGGATGTAAGTTTATGTGTCTGCACTGTGTTTCTGGCCTTAAGCCTGAGTAAAGGTAATTTATCTTATGAGGGAAACTACGCGTAAACCAAAAGGCCTGCGTGCAGTGCAGCATGGGCCATCCAATAGCAATGTCTCACACGGGTACGGACTTTATAACGTGTGTTAGGCTCTCTTCATAGGCTCTCTGTCAATTGACAGTTCAGTTTTAAAATCTTGCTTCTTACATGCATAGAGTGCATCGTTTGTATTTATTTTTCAATGTCTTGTTCATACTATTATGATTCCATACATGTTATTGAACTTGTCGTTGTATGTATACCAAGTAGAATGTCCTGTTCGTACTCACACTTTCAATATTTAGCAACTTCTATTACTAGATTATTGTTTCACATACGGCTTTGTTCTTTATGCTCACCTCTCTATGTATTGCTGGTCTCAGTAAATTGTTGACAATACATATACGACAAGTGTAACTATTCATTCTTGGGGTTCTGTGACAAGTAGGCAAAAGCGTTGTTGAAACAGGCTGCCCAGGTCATCTTCCTTGACAACAAATGAGAGCTGGAAACGCTTTTATGACACAGTATACAACGCTGCCGTCTCGCTTTGGAGCAAGAAAGATGCAAAGCTGGCGGACTGGTTCCAAGACCACTATGCAGGAGGAGATGCTTCCACTCATACAAGGCAACAATCCACTGCCCCAACGAAAAGAAAATGTGCGAACTTCAGACTTCTTCAAGCATACATCAGCTAACAACAAGGAGGTGCGTTTTCGACCATGGTGAAATTACAAGTGACCGGCCAAAGACGACTGAGCAGTGGGTAGAACAACACTCAGGATTTTACTTAAGAAAAAAAAAACAGTTTCTTAGGATGCCCTCACCGCTCTCCAAGCATGGCTTGTACGAGAGGGGAGAGGTAAGGTGGGGTGGAAGTAGGGTGGGGCATTGGAAATGGAGGTCAGGTGAAGGTAGACGGGGTGGGGGTGGCGGCTTTCTCTCTGATGGCCTGCTGAAAGGCTTTCCTTTGCGTTTCTCCCCGAGAGAGAGAGAGAGAGAGAGAGAGAGAGAGAGAGAGAGAGAGAGAGAGAGAGAGAGAGAGAGATTTCTGAAGGTGGACTTAGCTGTGTCGAAGAACTATGCTAAGGGCGCTGACTGACTTCGGAGAGGGCGATACAAGGACTCCCTGTCGAGTTCCCTACAGCACTGCGCTTGCGAAGGCTGGAAATTCATTCCTCTTAACTCTCCTCAAGCAAAGACACCTGTGGGTTTTGCTGGAACACGTCCAATGGAGGAAGGTGATCGCGTACCAAAGAACCTGTGTAGGGAACTGGCTGAGGGAGAGGGACCAACTGGATCACCCCAGCTTCTCTTTTAGAACATCTGCGAACGTGTCCTCTTCATCAGTTCCAGCACCTGCGAGGCAGCTGTCACACAGACACACCTGGAAACAACATGAACTTGAAAGAAGAAGTGCTGCAGCAGTCGGGCGAGACATGCCAAAGGATGAAGGCATCATCAGAGACCTTCAGACCTACCTGAACCTTCGTCTGCACACAGTATGGAAGGGACTGTGTCACTTGTATTGGCCTATATAGCCACAGTGGCGCTGTTTTACCAGACCCGATTGCCAGCGCGCAGAATTCATGGTCACTCGAACTATTGCCAACATTGCTGCTGTTCTTTCTGATTTTCGGTTTGCGTGATGCTGAGCAGAGCGTTAGGTGTGGGGTGCATTATTGAATTGGCAATGATTAAATTAAAGGTGATTTTATGCTCATGTCTCTGTGCATTAGTTTAGTATATCTAAGTAATCAAGTAGGATGATGATGTTATATCCATAACGGTCCAGTGTGTAAGTGAAGTCCTGGTTTCTCAAACAGAATATCTGCCTGATTATATGTAGATTTAAAGTTAGAAAAATGAGAAATGTGAAAAAAAGGATCTCACTGAGAAGTGAAAAGTCTGTGTCAAATGTTATGTCCTCTTTGCGTATACATTTATTTGTGCCTGCATTTCTTCTAACCCTATCCCCACCCCCATCCCCTCTCTCACTCTTAACGTTTCCTCTCTATCTGTGTGTGTGTGTGTGTGTGTGTGTGTGTGTGTGTGTGTGTGTGTGTGTGTGTGTGTGTGTGTGTGTGTGTGTGTGTTTCATTTGACGAATTACAAAGGGTTACCACCTTTGGTATGTAAGTTTATTCTACCTTTTTTCTGAAATAATCGTCCTTATTTGTCACTGTTAGTGCATAGCTCTACGTGTATAGTTAAACTTATAAACTATTAGTTGTAACTGTGAATTATATATTTGTACGCATTTTGGTGTTAACTAGCGGGGTTATATTTTGAAATATTTTAGGGGTGTGTCTAATTGATATTCATCTGTAAATGTTCTGTTGAGTTCCTGTATTTATCTTGTATGCATCAGTGTATTGTCAAATACGATCAGCATTGTTGGTATTGTTGAAAAAGGTATGCTACACTTACAATCTCAGGATTTCCTTTTTGAGTATTTGCTTAGTCATTTTCAAATGGTCAATTTTGAAATCGATGGCGTGTTGTTCTGTCTACACTTATCTATGTATTACTACCATTTGAAATTCTCAACCATTTGATAATAATGTTTTGCTTACTCTTTAAAACAGGTCCATTGAAGCTGCCCTCTTCTCTATGTAGTGTTTGTATAACTGAACCATTGATTGTTATGCCTGTGGTGCGTTTTGATATTCATTTTTACCAGGTCATGACTATAACGACGGAAAAATCGTAGAATTGTTAACCTGCATTTGTTTTCCCGCACTACTTAATTGTTCATCATTATATTGTTTGGTCAATCAGTGGGAGATTGCATCTCTTAGGAGATCCAAGTAAAGGTTGTTCTTCACAATTCGTAGCCGCTGACAATGCTTGGGTTATTGAACACTAGAGCTGATCACTCAGACTGTTCCATATCTTTTGATCTCCCTTGAATCCTTGATTGGATCTTCATGCATAGGCTCAAAGCTTGTCCCCTACATTTGTATACTGTTTGCATAATGTTTTTAGTTTGTCAGCAACTTTTTTCCTCTCCCACACTTTCGTTTTGTTTCATTTACTACCCTTTGCTGGCTGCTTTTGGGGGGGTAATGCTGGATTTTTTGGTGGTGAGAAAACCACAGAATTATGGACTGTGGTGTGTCTCTATTTGACGGCAAGAGCACAGACGTAATCAGCCGTGCCTCACTGATGAGTCCTATCCACCGGACGAAAGGCCTAGGAGCAGGCAATATAAACAGATCTGCCTTCAAAGGGGATTATGATGGTTCCCTCATGCAGCTAGTGAAAGATGTTCATACTTATGATGTATTTTCTTAATCTTATATTGTTATTTTCTTCATCTTCAACTTTTTTCTTTTCTTTCTTTGAAAGTTCTCATATTTACCAGGTCATTATTATAATGACTGTAGTATTGTTAGCCTCCACTTATTTTCCTCCACTACTTAATTATACAGCGTTAATGTTTTCCTCCACTACTTAATTGTTCAACATTAATATTCATCTTTTTTGGCCTTTTTGCATCATTAAAGGGGTATTTGAGATGTGTAAGGCGTGTTCTCTCTCTGTATCTATGTGTATTATTAAACTATTTCTTCTGACATTTGAAGTGTGTCTGTTATTTGTGCATATTCTAATACGTGTTTGTGTCTGTTATTTGTTTCGGTTTTTTTTTTGTTTTTTTTTTTATTTATTTATTTATTTTTTTTTTTTTGCTGTCCCAACCTCTGCGCCACCTCAGAGGCAGTGCACACACACCGCTCAATCCGATGCCGCAGCCCCGGCACCGGCAATCCACAGGGAGCAGTCAATGCCAAGTTGTCAAAAGGCAACTCACCGGAGGAGACACTGCACTGCTGCCGAATCACTTCGGTAGTGTTCAGTGACGCCTGTTCTGATCTAACATACGCAGGACACCACCTACTAAGCCCCCTACTGACGACAATAATTGCTTAGTCGCGGAGCCGGCGTGAGCGAGCTCTTCCTCCGGAGGGCGCCACCACGTCCGTCCAACGACGGCCCCCCCATGGACTCGCCGATACCGGTGACCCCGACGGAACCAAACCAAGGCCAGACAGACGTGGAGAAGGACATCGAAACTGAGGTCACCATGAGAGCAGGGCATGAAGGGCCGCAGAATTTGAGAGATTTTGTCAATGCTGATCGATGACAATGAGGATGATTAAGATGATGCTACGGCTTTCCATTTCGGTCTGAGACTACACGACAAGGCTGTACTCTACGCTTCCTTTCATAATATATCCCGGCGTCAACCAGGCCCGAGAGATACAGACACCTGCAGTGTTGGTCAGGAAATTTGAGCAACACTCTCAGAAACGCATCATTAAGTGGATGAAACTCGACTGTGTGGTCCCAGTCTTCCCAAACTGAGTCCGCAGCAAACTCAACTCTGGGTAGGAGGCCGGTCGGTCGGGGCAGAAAAACCCACAGAACTCTGATGGGATTCGAATCCACGACCTCCCAGCCGGGAGTCCGCGACGCTAATCACTTCGCCACGGTGGCTGGTTGTTTTGTTCTCATTCTTATTTGCGTTCCCGGTTGTATACACACACTCTGCCAATATCTCAAGATCATGTTGCATTCCAATTTTTTTGACAGTGAACCACGGTATGCATGGAAAAGAAACCCAGTTTTCAACCTCACAGCGGCACATGACAACCACTCTCTCTCTCTCTCTCTCTCTCTCTCTCTCTCTCTCTCTCTCTCTCTCTCTCTCTCTCACACACACACACACACACACACACACACACACACACACACACACACACACACACACACACATGATAACTAACTTCTCGTGAATCAAAATACGCCGGTAAAGCTTCTGGGCCACAGCAAATATCATCAGTTTCAACTGCTTCGGGTACGCATCATGTATAAAAGGGAAAAAAAAACATGCTTTATACGCATGAATTATTCATCGCGACCCCTGTGATACGAATGAACATCCCAAGAGAGATCTTTACTGCTGCGGTCGAATTGGTATATACAATTTTTGTATTTAAGGAAAGTGCACCAATGAGACAAAGATAAAAATTAAACGTAATCATTCGAGTGTTGCCAATATGCGACGCAAAAATAACCGGCATCGTTGATGCTCGGAGCTTACTTTCCGACAGTGAGCTTTAGGAGTCAACCCAGGACTAATGCAACATAACGGCTATGTTTCTTTTCATGGGACAGGCTTATTCCACCGTGCCAAATGAACACATGCAAATGTCTTGCAACATTTTTGTGTGTGGTCTTAAACATGAAAGAGTACATCCCACAAAGGCTTGAACTCCCGGGTCCACTTAGTCTGGCAGCTTGCCTCGACAAAAAGCTAAAACCCACACCACCCTGAGAACAAAAGTGACCTGTCAAGGAACTAACACCTTATGTACTGAACTTGTCAACCCTCTTCTCAATTGTAACTTTGGCTACTCTACCCGCGTCGTTCATTCCACTGCCTCCACGCCCATCACCCCCCCCCCTCCCCCCCCCCCCCCCCCCCCCCCCG
>JADBJO010001376.1:57500-62500 GCA_016801955.1 Conus betulinus | reverse complement strand
GGAAAGGACCGTGAAAAACGAATAATGGACGAGAGGAGAACAGAATAATTAATGGGACGGGAGGAGAACAGAATAATTAATGGACGCGAGAATGATGCATGATGATAACGATGACAAAAGCGCTTAGAAATAATGATCAAGGGAAGGAGGAGGATGTGAGAATGATGATTGAGGGACTTGGAGAGAAAGGTAGGGGGTGGGGAGAAAAGAATGGTTGGTAGACACACGAACAAAAGCAAACTCCGAGTGTGATAAAAGGTGAACGGGAGTGCGAACGGACCATTATGTATAACATGCGGAAGATAAAAATGAAAATGATGAGTGAGAACAAGAGAACGTTAGAAAGATACCGTTACAGACAACGAGAAAAAGAGAATGTGAAGGTACTAAATGACGGAGGGGACGAAGAAACCAAACACGATGAACGACAGACGAGAAGAGAACATCATTTAATTGAGAATGATGAATAACAGACAGCAGAAGAACGACAGAAGCATGAATGATGAATGGGATGAGAAGTTCAGGTCGTGTGAATGATGCAGGATGAGGAGTTATGAAATGGATGAATGATGGACGAGAAAAGTAGAGAACATCAGAATAACGAAAGGTGAACTGGATGGTAATGTGAAACATGGAGTGAGGAGAAACAGAATGATGAATGACGGATTAGATGCGAAGAAAAGAGCTTGAGAATGATGAACACGCCAGAGAGGAGCATGAGACTGTAGAATGAAGGGCGGATGAGAACAGAGCGGGCGCGGGTAATGATGAATGATGGATGGAAGAAAATATGGCAATGATGAACGATTTAAGGAAACACTTGAAAACAACAAATGATGGATGGGAGACGATGCGACAACGAATGATGTGCACAGAAAGAGAATGTGATTCTGATCAATGATGGAAGGAAATACGTGAAAACGACAAGCTGGGTGCATGTAAAGAGGAGATTACAAATATAGAGAGAAATTAGAAAAAACGTGAAATTGATGAGTGACGAACGAATGAAAAGTGCACATTGAAACGATAAACAAATCACCGGAGAAGAGCGTCAAAAATAAACATGAGATATGGACGGATGGATAACGTATATACAATTGAATAAAGATGGACGGGATGGAAATATGAGAATATGATTATGTATTATGAATGATGAATAAATGGACAGGAGAAGGCAGAATGATAATATTGAATGAGACAAGAACACACAAACGTGAGAATGATGAATGATGTACGGGATGAGAAGTGGAAAAACTTAAATTAGTCAGTAATTGACGAGAAATATAAAGGAACCAAAGCGAACGTGAGAACGATGAATGATAGACTGGAGGAGAACGGAAAAATATGAATATACGGTGTGAGAAGAGAACGTGAGAAGTGTGAATAATGGATGCAGTGAAAAGAGGTATACGTGAAAATGATGAATAATGGACGGAGGAAGAAGTGAAAAAAGGTAAGAATGAACTATGATGGACGGAAGCAGAAAATGATAATGATGAATGACAGATTTCAGGAGGAAGTGACAACTATCAACAGTACTTTATAATGGAAGACAGTAACACGAAAAATTATAAACTGAAAGGGCCAGAAAAGGAGAGGTCAGAATGATATATGATCACTAACTGAAAGGTGGACGCCATGAAAATGTGAATATAAATGGATAGTAAATGGGAAATGAATGTGAAAATGGTGAATGATGGGTAAGAAGAGAAAGCTTATCAATCATGATGAGAGGAGCTAGCGTACAAGTAATGCGTGCTCAGCTAGATGAAAAAAGCCGTACGTGGGAAAAAATCACATGAAGGACTAAAAGAAAGGAGAACATGAACAGAGTGTACGGTAAACAAGAATATAGGAGAACGTAAAAATGAGTAATTACTGACGAGAGATGACCGTACATAATGATCGACCAGACTAAAACGTGAGATTGACGAATGATGGACGGGGGGAGAATAAAGAAAAAGAGAACGTGAACATAGAGAATGAGCGTGAACCCATTATTAGTGATCAACATGATAAGAAGAGAAAAAAGTGAGAATACTGAATAATGGCCGACCGAAGAAGTAATGTGGGAATAATAAATACTAGACATGGGGAGAACCGAAGATTTATGAATGACGAAAAGACAGAGAAGAAGAAAACATGAAACTGGTGAACGATTGACGGGAGAATAACTTGAAAATGACGAATGACTGGTAAGAGAAGAACGTGAGCATGATAAACTATTGATGGAAGCTGACCCTAAAATTGATACATAGGAATATGAAAATGATACACAATTTATGGGATGAAGAAGAAGAAGAGAACGTAAGAATGACGAAAAATGGAAGAGAGAAGACCTGATAAAATGAAAAAGAGACTCAGGGAAAACAGAATAACAAGTGGTATGAGAAGAGAAGAACGTGAGAATGAACATGAAGATGATGAAGGATAATCGGGATAGAAAGAAAAGCACCTGGAAATCAGATATAATGGGTGGTGTATGGACAGGAGAACGTGATAAAATGAATAATGCACGAGAGAAAAGCGAAATAAGAACGAATGGTGGACAACACGAACACGTGAAAAAAATTAAACTGCGCGGGAAGAAAACGTGAACCTAATGAATGACAGACAACAGGAGATTGTAAGAATAATGAAGTATGGGCAAAACAGTGGAATAACAATGAATACTGGACGAGAGGATACAGTGAGGATACAGAATGACAGATGAAAGAAGAATGATGATAAGGAATGAAGAACAGGAGGAAAACGTGATAATCGTGAATGCTGGGCAGAATGAGCAGCGATGAATGTGGATAAAAGACGAATAAAGAACGAGCAATTACTGATTATTTAAAGTAAACATCAGATAATGAATAACGGATGTGAGGCGGAATAAAGAACGCGAGGGCAGTAAATGATTGGCAAGAGTACAACAGACGATCACACTGATGAACGATGGCCGATAGACTGATGTAATAATGATGAAAGACGGATCGAGAAGACGAAACAGAAGGCAGGAACATGAGAATTACGAACCGCATGAAACCTGGTAATTGTGAGAATAATAACCTTTTGGACGAAAGGAGAGACACAGGTGTTGAAAGGAGTAAGACTGATGAATACGGGATGAGACGATAGGAGGGGAAAAGCGAGAAAATGGTAAGAGTATATGAGCTTTATAATGATGGGATCTTGTTAAAACAACGTGAGAGAGAAAAACAGGACATTATAAAAGTAGGATATTGTCCGAATAACTCAATGTCGGACCAAATGAGAAGAAAGAATCAAGAAAATGATGAATGGTAAACGTAGTGAGGAGGGAAAAACGTCATAATGACGAATGATTGACAAGATGAACAGAGAAGAACGGAAGAATGACGACTGATGGACTGCAGGTGTTGGCAAGTATTATAAATGCCGGACTGAGGAAAAACGTGAGATTGATAAATGATGGACGACAGAACCTACGAATGATGACTGACGGACTGCAGGGGTCTGTAAGTATGCTGAATGCTGAATGGAGGAAAAAGCATAAGAATGATAAATGATGGACGACAGGAAAACGTACGAATGATGATTGACGAACTGGAGAAGTTCGCAACAATGATGAATGCTGGACTGAGTAAAAAAAAATGTGAAAGATAAATGATGAATGGGGGAAGAACGTGAGAATGATGAATGATGGACAGGAGAAGAACGTAAGAATGAAGAACGCTGAACGAAAGAATGTAAGGAAAATGAATGGTTGACTGGAGAGAACGTAGAAGTGATCAATGATGGACAGGATTTAAACATACAACTGATGAATGATGGACGGAATCAGTAGAAAACATGACACTAATGAATGAGTGCAGTAGAGGAAAACACAAGAATGTTAAAATAATGGACGAGAGGAGAACACGAAAATGATGAATGAAAGATGGATCAGAAGAGAACACGCCACCGACGAATGAGCTGAGAAGAGAACGTGAAAATGATGAACAAAATCAGGAGACGGTTAAAACATGAATGAATGACGGTATAAGAAGAATGGCATATCTCTAGATTGAATGATAGCCAAGAGGAGAATGTGAGAATGATGAATGACAAACGGAATGGGGTGGGAAAAGGGTAACTGCAACGCGTGATCGACCAGACGAAAGAGGAAACATGAAAACACAAGAGACACTTGAAAGAAAAAAAAAGCGTCATTGTTATGGATAACTGTTGTCAGAAGAAAGTGAAACGACGAAGAATCGCACGGAGTAAATGTAAAAATGAATGACGAATGGGTTGAAAGGAGAGAAAAATGTGAACGTCATAAAAGACTGAGGTAAAGACAAAAGACGAATGGAGGCTTATGCATTACAGACAAGAGAATAGTGGGATACTGATGGTTGATGAATTAGACAAGAAGAGAAGAATTTGAGATTGTTGACTGGTTAAGTGAAGAGGAGAACGTGCTGTTGACGATTTTGAGATTTGAGATGAGACGAGCATAAGATGTGACGATTGATGGACAGCAGAGGAAATTGAAAACATGAGACTAATGATAGATGAGCTGCGAAAAAAAAGAGGAGAAATGTAATATTAACCGACAATGATGGACTTGAGAAGAAAAATAGATTGATGACTGATGGACTGAAGTATAAAAGGAAGACTCGAGAATGAACAAAAGAGAGAGTACGGACAGTTGTTCGAATGATAAGAATGAACGAAAGACAGATTACAAAAGCGAAAAGAAGAGAAAAGCAGGAGAATAATTGACTGCTTGAACACAGAAGAGCGTCAGAATAATCCCAAGATAGAATGAGAAGACGAGAATGACAGAATAATGAAATCTAGACTCGATGAGAAGACGACAAGAAAATGCTGAATGCATGACGAAGGATAGCTTTAAATGATAAACGAAAAGCAGGATAGAAGAGAAGAACACGAACTGATAACAAAGAGACGGGATGGAAAGCGGAGAATGTAAGAAACGTAGATGATGGACGAGAGAGAAACGAGAGAGACGGTCAATGGACATGAAGAGA
>JADBJO010001376.1:52500-55000 GCA_016801955.1 Conus betulinus | reverse complement strand
TTTGATCTCCTACTCTCATGGTGAAAGTAATATTGTATCAAGCGTGCGTAAACGGCCTACACTTGAGAAGAAAGTAATATTGTACCAGGTGTACACGGAGCTCCTTCATCTTTTGGAAGAAGTAACATCGTTCCAGTGTATTAGGATGCCTGATTTGCACATACACATCGTACACCTTATGAAGAAAGTGATATATGATGCTAGGTGTGCACAGATACCTTACATTCTTACAAAGTGACAAAGCAGCATGAAGCCTAGCTGTCGCAGTTGTAACGCACGAGTTCGCATCCCGTCCCCCTCCCCGTGCGCCACCTTTTCCCCCCATATACACACAGTGTGGATGGTCATTGCTATCTGCCACGTTAACATGGGGCGTATTGCCATCACACCTGAATGTGCCTATCCAGTTATTACCAACAACAAATAAGAAAGATGGATGAGGGCATCATCAGAACGAGCACATGGATAAGGGCATCCGTGGGGACATCATCAGAAACGAAAGATGGATGAGGACGTCATGAGAGAGATGGACGAGAACATCATCAAAAAGACCGATGAGGACAGCATGGGGAGGGAAATATGGGAGACGAAAAACATGAGACAGGAAAGCTGGATGAAGAGCTTATCTATGAAAAAGGAACTGTCGTTGAGAACATCATGAGAAAGAAAACATGTTTGAGGACATCATGAATGAAGAAAGATGGATAAGCACATGATGCCAAAAGGGAAGATGGAAGAGCATATATCTCGAGAAGGGAAATATGGATGTGAACATTATGAGGAAGGAGAGCTGGATGCAACATCATAAACAGGAAGTATGGTTGAAGACATTAGGAAAAAGGTCAGTTTGATGACCTGATGAGGAAAGAAAGCTGAATGAGGACAACATCAGGAAGGACATTTGGATGATGCCGGTTTGAGAAAAGAAAGTCGGATGAGGACATTATGAGAAAGGAAAAATAGATGGGGGCATAATGAGAATGGAAACGCAGATGTGAGCTTCAGGGAAGGCAAAGGTGATGATGATTATGCGGAAGGAAAGATGGATTGGGATATGATGAACAAGGAGAGTTCATTGCGGACACCACACATGAGGAGATATATAGCGAGAACGTCTGAAAAGGTCTAATGGATGTGAGCATCGTAAGGAAGGAACTAGGCCGAAGGGTTCATAAAAAGGAAAAGGTAAATGAGGACGTTATGGTGCGTTAAGTATAGATGAGGAAATCATGAGAAAGAAACATAGATGAGGATATCGTAAGGAATCATATATGGATGAGGACGCCATGGAAATGAAAAGATGGATAAGGACAATAATGAGAAAGGTCGTATAAATACGGATATCATGGAAAATGACAGCTGGATGAGGACCCCATGAGAAACAGTGATTGAGGACGAAATCATGGGAGAAAAGTGGATAGATATATCATGAGAAAGCAAAGATAGACGAAAGTATCACATGAACGTGAAAATATGGGTGACGACAGCATGAGAACAGAGCAAACCAGATGCGGAAGTCATGAAAGAAAAAGAACGAAAACGAATAGGGAAAAAAGATGTGGAGATCATGAAAATGAGTGTAGCCGATGACGTTACGGGAAGATTGTTGAGAACATCAGGTGTAAAGAAAGAGGGATAATTAAGTCATGAGACAAGAAGGATGCTTTACAATGTTTTTAGAGAGGAAAAATGAATGAGGACATGACGAAAGATAAAAAAAGGACTTGATCAGAACACATTTGGTTAAGGACGTCATGAGAAAAGAAAGATGAATGAGAAAATTATGAAAAGGGACATATGAATAGGCACTTCCAGAGAAAGAAAAAAAATAGAGATGAGGACTCACTCGAAAGGTAAGAGAGATGATGACACCACAGTAAAGGAAATGTGGATGAGAACATGATGAGAAAGCAAAGATAGCCGAGAGCATTATGAGAGTGGAAACATGGATAGAGGCACTTTGAGGGGAAAAAAAGACAATGATGGAGGAAATACGGATGAGGACATCATGAGAACAATGGATCAGATCATAAGAAAAAAAAAAATAAATAAGAGTATCGTGAGAATAGAAAGATGTGTGAGGACATCATGACAAAGAGCTAATGGATGAGGATAACATGCGAAATGAAACAAAATGGTTGAGAGCATCATGAAACAAATGGATGATATTGCAGACAAGGAAAGGGGGTTGAGGACAATATGAGAAAAGAAAAAAGTGATGAAGTCAACACGAGAACAGAAATATTGATAATGACATCACGTGAAAGAACAAATGGATAAGGATATTATAAGAAAGAAAATTTGGAGGAGAGCAACAAGAGAATGGAAACCTTGGTAATAGCGTTGTAAGAAAGGAAAGATAATTGAAGATATCATATGAAAGGAAAGATGGATATGGATATGGACATCGTAAGAGAGAAAAAATGATGATTATATCATAAAAAAGGACATATGAATGAGGATATCATATCAAAAGTCAAATGGGTGAGAAATTTCGGAG
>JADBJO010001376.1:37500-40000 GCA_016801955.1 Conus betulinus | reverse complement strand
CAGTTTCGCGAAGTGGTTTAGCGTCGCGGACTCCCGGCTGGGAGGTCGTGGGTTCGAATCCCATCAGAAGTCATGTGGGTTTTTCTGCCCCGACCGGCTCCTACCCAGAGTTGAGTTTGCTGCGGGCTCAGTTGGGAAGACTGGGACCACACAGTCGAGTTTCATCCACTTAATGGATGCGTTTCTGAGAGTGTTGCTCAAATTTCCTGACCAACACTGCAGGTGTCTGTATCTCTCGGGCCTGGTTGACGCCGGGATATATTATGAAAGGAAGCGTAGAGTACAGCCCTGTCATGTAGTCTCAGACCGAAATGGAAATCCGTAGCATCATCTTAATCATCCTCATTCTCATCGATCAGCATAAAAAAAAAAAAGTCTCAAATTCTGTGGCCCTTCATGCCCTGCTCTCATGGTGACCTCAATTTCGATGTCCTCTCCACGTCTGTGGCCATGGTTTGGTTCCGTCCGGGTCACCGGTATCGGCAAGTCCATGGGGGCTGTCGTTGGACGGACGTGGTGGCGCCCTCCGGAGGGAGAGCTCACTCACGCCGGCTCCGCGACTAAGCAATTTATTGTCGTCAGTAGGGGGCTTAGTAGGTGGTGTCCTGCGTATGTTAGATCAGAACAGGCGCCACTGAACACCACTGAAGTGACTCGGCGGCAGTGCAGTGTCTCCTCCGGTGGGTTGCCTCTTGACGACTTGACATTGACTGCTCCCTGTGGATTGCGGTGCCGGGGCTGTGGCGCGGGGTGTCGGAATGAGCGGCGTGGGTGCACTGCCTCTGAGGTGGCGCAGAGGTTGGGACAAAAAAAAATTCGATCGAAGAAAATGAAAAAGTGCAATGTACTTCCTGATCATGGGGAAAAACTTTCAATCAAATACTAAATCATTAGACCATAATGTTACACTAGACGACTAGAACAGATCAGCACGACATAATCCGAGATCCAAGAGCTTGTCAGCTGCTATCGACAGAGATGCAGGGGCACAGTAGACTTCTAAGTGAAAGCCATCAATGATGTTTTAACAAACATAAGTCCCTCTGCCATCTAAAGTACAAAAAGACTGATTATGCAAAGGTGCACACAGAAGAGGAAGAAATCGTTTTATTTTTAAAAGCTATGTAAGGAATAGACAATCTCCGGATTTAGTTATCTTTACCACAACATTTCCCAGTCTTTTGGATGAGAATACAAACACATCATTTTAAATCAGTCGCTTGTATCCGTGGAGGAATATCGCCATCACCAAAATATCTAATATAATATCACCCCATAAAGTTAAAAACAGTTTCCAAGAGGCGATGTAAAGAACTGTCTCCCTGTCTCTAACACGCACCAGCCGCAGACTCTTTAGCTCCACCATTGCTACTCGTCACTCTCCAGTTATCCGAAACATCTGATCTGGAGATCAAATAGATTTAGAAATACCCGTAATGTTATGAAGGAAGAGGTGATACTGCTCACTTTCATCATAAACAAAAACCCAGTGTATGTGATCCTTCACCACGATGTTTGCTTTATTGTTTGATTTTTTGAGAATATTGAGACACACACTTCATTGAATTCTACAGATTTCATGGCTACTTTGATGTCAGATTGAATATAAGCTAGGACACAATTCTTTTTCTGAAGGTATGGCCATTTAGAAGGGGAACTATGCTGACAACAATTGTCAGAAAAAGACTTTCTCAGGTTTTTGCATTTAATAATGATAATAATAATGATAATGAATACTTATATAAGCGCCTATTCTCGGCTAGAGACCAAGCTCTAAGCGCTTTACAATCAACACTCGTTTACACAACGGGCTGCCTACCTGGGTAGTGCCGACTGAAGAGCTGCCAGCTGGCGCTTCATTCAGTCATTTCCCGTGTCATCCAGTCAGCATCGTTCAATATCGATCACTCATTTTCCTTACTTCCTTCATTCTTTCCATTTCTCACTCAGGGTGCGTGCTATGTGTAACATGTCATCCATACCAACGGCCGAACTGGCCTACTCTTCCGAATGTTGGTGATGGGATTTTACGTGTGTGTGCAAGATGTCATGCGTGCGTTCACACACGGAACCTCGGTTTATAATCTCATTCGAAGGACTGTATGGGAATGGAGTCAGAACCAATGTTAACTCCGAGGGAAAAATCCCCCTGTACCGAAACGCCCCGGCGGAGGTTCGAACCCGCAACCCCCAGGATCACCAAGATTACAAGTCAGGCGCTCTACAAACTGAGCTATTCCGGCTCCCAACCTCTGCCCTTGTGATTTACTCTGCTAATCCACTATTTTTATGCAACAGCGATTGTTTCCAAATAAATGAACACTGCAATAAGAAAATTTAGTGTGTTAGGAACACATTTTTTCTAATATAAAAATACCCCAGATGGATCCCGTTTATCTACTTTGGTCTCTAACACCAACATGGCCTGTGCGAGTCAACACTGGTTTCGTGCAGGGTGTTCACATGTTGTCTGCATCAGACAACAAAGCAGCCATTGCGA
>JADBJO010001376.1:20000-22500 GCA_016801955.1 Conus betulinus | reverse complement strand
AAAACATGCTGTTTTGTTATCCTCGTTCTTATTTTTAAGGGTAACAAGTAAACTATGATATGCTGTTTCGGTTTCTTTCTTTCTTTCTTTCTTTCTTTCTTTGTCATTTTTCTATTCATTGATTTACTTATTGATTCATTTATTTATTTATATTTATGTATGCTGTTTCGGTTTCTTTCTTCTTTCTTTTTTCTTTCTTTCTTTCTTTCTTATTTTTTTTATTTTTCATTTATCTACTCATTGATTTACTTATTGATTCATTTATTCATTGTGTTTATCTATCAGTGTGCTTTTTTTTGCTCGTTTTGCTTGCTTATCTAATTCATGTACTAACTTGTTGTGCAAGCGTTTTGTTCATTTGGCTTTAGGTCCCTCCCCCCACTCCCATCCGCACATCCCACCCCTCACACCCATACCCAAAGGATTAAGAGACAAGCCAATCAACAATATGAACATAAAATGCGCATAATTCATGAAGTTCAGCTTTCGTCAACATCAACACTGAGAACGTATACCAGTAATGTCAAACATAGTACATGTTGAAAGCAGGAAACAAGATAATTCACAGTGGATATTACACAACCACCACCAATAGAAACTTTACAGTGTGTGTGTGTGTGTGTGTGTGTGTGTGTGTGTGTGTGTGTGTGTGTGTGTGTGTGCGTGCGTGTGTGTGTGTGTGTTGTGTGTGTGTGTGTGTGTGTGTGTGTGTGTGTGTGTGTGTGTGTGTGTGTGTGTGTGTGTGTGTGTGTGTGTGTGTGTGTGCGCGCGCGTGTGTGTGTGTGTGTGTGTGTGTGTGTGTGTGTGTGTGTGTGTGTTCGCGCCTCTGTGTGTGTGTGTGTGCGTGTTCGCGCCTCTGTGTGTGTGTGTGTGTGTGTGTGTGTGTGTGTGTGTGTGTGTGTGTGTGTGTGTGTGTGTGTGTGTGTGTGCCGCCGATGTGTCTCCATGTCTCTGTATCTGTAGTGTGTGACCGACGGTTGCAGCACCAAATTTACAAATTACACCACAGGAGCAATATTTCTTAGGCAAAGAGACTGAGACAGACAGACAGACTGACTGACACAAGAACAGAGAGACAGAAAGACACAGACAGACAGACAGCGCAAGACCGACACACAGAGACAGAAAAACGCACAAACAGTAGCTTTCAGACTTAAAACATAAAATGTCTCTGCTTAGGAACCGAATATAAAACACTGACATGGAACATCCGTTCACAAACAACACCAACATCACGAGAGAACGAGAACCAACCCCCATCCCCACCCCCTCACTTCCCCACCCAACACGTACACCACTTCACTGAAAAGCGAACCTTCTGAAAATAACAGGTAGACAACAGTGTTGGATTTACTGACGATTCCGCTAACCTGTTGCACATAACCAGCAAGGCCTAAACGGGTAGATCCCCCCTCTGTCAAAGCGTCAGTCACAACACCCTTACGGCTTACGGTTATGAGAGAAAGTTAATAAATAATGGAATCCAGTGTGGCAGCTGGAATGGTTTTCCTGTTCATGATTGCTGCCTCGGGCACATTAGGCGGTGCAGTTATCCTGGGACTGAGATATCCCGGGGGTAAATTCGGACTGACGTAGACTGTGGCCGTTCAGACCAAAGGAGTCGTTTGTCAATCTGTGGGGTCTGTAATTCTCATCTTGCGCGAGTGTGTGTGTGTGTGTGTGTGTGTGTGTGTGTGTGTGTGTGTGTGTGTGTGTGTGTGTGTGTGTGTGCGTGTGTGTGTGTGTGTGTGTGTGTGTGTGTGTGTGTGTGTGTGTGTACGTGTATGTGTGTGCGTGCGTGTGTGCGCGCGCGCGCGCGTGTGTGTGTGTGTGTGTGTGTGTGTGTGTGTGTGTGTGTGTGTGAAGGAGAGCGAAAGAGAGAGTACTCACATCGGTTAAAAGAGGTTTGTTTGTTTGTTTGTTTATTTGTTTGTTGTTTTTGTTTGTTTGGGGGGGGGGAGAGGAGGTGGGGTGGGTCGGTGGGTGGGGTCTTTTTACCTTCCCATGAAAAACGTCACATTTTGCGGCGAAAGTGAAGATGATGAGAATATATACACCCGGTGGAAGTATAGGAGGCGAAAAAATGCATGTAGGCAGTGAAAGTATGCGCGTGGAAATACAGGCGGCGAAAGTATAATGCAATGAAAGTGTGGGCGTTAAAAGTGTGGGCGTTAAGAGTGTTGGCGGTGAAAGTGTTGGCGTTGACAAGATACCCTGTAGAAGAAGCCTACTCTGTGGGTGAAAGTGTAGGCAGCGAAACGTTACGCGGCCAGAGTCCAGGCGGCAAACGTGCATGCAATGAAAGTGTACGCGGCGGTTCTGTATTCGGCGATAGCGCGGGCAGTGAAAATATACATGGCGGAAATACAGGCGGCTGAAGTGCATGCAGTGAAAGTATAATTTACTCTGGCGGAAAAAAAAAGAGGCGGAGAAAGTGCAGACGTTGAAAGAATATGTGGCGAAAGTACATGCAGTCAAAGCAGAGGACACCAGGACCGGA
>JADBJO010001376.1:0-2500 GCA_016801955.1 Conus betulinus | reverse complement strand
CCTGTACAAGAAGGGGGTTGGGGGGGAACAAAGGATCGGGGACCTGTACAAGAAGGGGTTGGGGGGGGGGGGTAGGATCGGGGGGGGCGGGGTGGGGTGGGGGGCGGGGGGGGGGGGGGGGGGGGGGGGGGGGGGTTTTGGGTTTGAGGTGATGATGTTGGGGAGGGGTGGGGGGTGTGGGTCCGAAGAAGAGAGTGTGAAGGAGAGATTTTGGGTGGAAAGAACAAGGAGGAAGAGGGCGGCAGGATGGATGCAGTGGTACTTCTATCTTGTAAATATGTCTGGTTCTGGATCTGCTTCTATGAAGGAAATATGAATGGCATAGATAGATAGATAGATAGATAGATAGATAGATAGATGGATAGATAGATAGATAGCTATGAAAGATAATAAATAGATAGACATAGTAGATACACACACACAACACACACACACACACACACACACACACGCACACACACACACACATCTCTCTCTCTCTCTCTCTCTCTTCTCTCTCTCTCTCTCTCTCTCTCTCTCGTGAGGGAATTGCTCTCTCCCGAGCGCTCTCCCTCAGGTGCATCTTTCAGGAACCTGCACCCAGCATATGACAGACTCTTTTAATAGTATTTGGGTACCTGCTTTTAAAACGAAGCGCATCTGTCGTTAACCATCTCACGTTACCCGTAGCAAAGCATGCGCCGTCAATAAATCTATGCCTAATCCTAGATATACCTAATGTTCTTTTTTCCAGTCTGTTAAAGTCAGCACATAGTTCAAGAATGGGACGCACCAGCAAG
The DNA here is from genome assembly GCA_016801955.1 of Conus betulinus. Taxonomy (NCBI): domain Eukaryota; kingdom Metazoa; phylum Mollusca; class Gastropoda; order Neogastropoda; family Conidae; genus Conus; species Conus betulinus. Next base: position 1,721 of record JADBJO010001376.1, on the reverse strand, counting down.
GCTACGAGTCATTCCTAATGATAATTATGTCCTCTTTGAGACACTGGTGTCTTGCAAGCTGAGACGCAGTGCAAAGGCTGGGCAGCGTATCCTGTAAAATTGGGTGAGATCTGATTTTAAGACTGTCCATACTCCTAATGGGGGGTCATGTCAATATGACCAAGGGTGTTGATGAGCCCAGAGAGTGTCGATGTGACCACGTGACCAAGTGTCGATGATGTGACCAAGTATCGTTGTGACCGAGTGTCCTTATGACCATATTTTTTTTTTTCTTTTTTTTTTTCTTTTTTTTTTTTTTTAGTATTTTTGCCAAAGAAGGGTAGACTTGCCGATGTGACCACAAACCGTGTGACCACATACCGATGCGATCACGTCGTTGTGAGCCACTGGATCACAACGACATGTGGTCATCGGCATGTGGTCACATCGGCATTTAACCTTCCAAACGAAAACGTCCGTGAATTCGTCTTGAATCAGCAGCTAAGCACGTTCCGACTGTTTTACTTACTTCTGTACAATTTTTGACGTTCCGGTGCTTTTACTTCGACAGATCTCAAAGTGTTCACTATCTGCAGCCTTGGCAAAATGTAGAACGACTGCTAGAATTTAAAAAAAAGTTAATGACCCAACAACTACTTGTAGATCTGTTATATGGTATTCACCGTCTGTAGATCAGTAAAAACGTCACCAGCTTGTAGACTTCTAAATGTTGACCGTTTGTGTTGACGTGTAAAAGGTGAAGCGCATGGATACTTGTAAAAAATCGCTCAACCACTTCTAGACATCCAGGCTATTCATCACCTGTATAAAAAAAATATGTGGTCACCCCTGTGGATTTGTGAACCTGTTAGCCACTTTTAGACTTGTGCACTTCTACACTACTAAAAAATAAAAAAAAAAAAAAAAAAACAAAAAAAAACAAACAATGTTAACATGTAGTCTGCTATTGTATATCAATCACATTTACAATAAGTTAAAACAATGAACACTATAAAAACAATGTTAACAATTTTACAGACTTGTGAAAATGATATCCTGCTCTACACTGGTAAAAAAAAAAAATTGCATACCGGCAAAATGTGAACTATTTATAGCCCCTTAGTAATTATTGACGCTGAGTAGACTAAACACAATGTAAAACAAACTGTTACACTGAAAATTCATAATGCTAAAAACGTTGGTATAGTGTTACAAGATATCGAAATTTGGTCAGTCAAAAAAACAGTGAGTCATGTGGTGTGTGTGTGTGTCGTGTGGTGTACAGACTAGCCCTCAGCATGTGCCTGACTGTTGTGTGTGTGTGGTGGGGTGGGTGTGGCCGTCTGTTGGGTGGTGTGTGTGTGTGGTGTGTGTGTGTGTGTGTTGTTGTCTGTGTGTGTGGTGGAGAAGAGAGAGAGAGAGATGTGTGTGTGTGTGTGTGTTGTTTGAGTGTGTGGTGTGTGGTGTCTGTTGTTGTCTTCATGTGGTACGCTAAGGAATCTTTGTGCTATTGCGCGTGTGAGCGCCACATGTGTGTGAGGGTGTGTTGTTTGTAGTTGTTTAACGTCTGTGCACCAAAGTGATATATGCCGACATACACCCGCGCACACACATTACACACACACGCGCGGCGCGCGCGCGCGCCGCGCGGAACCTGACAAACACACACCACACACCAACACCACATCACACAACCAACACCAACACAATAGGAGGAGCAAGATATGAACATACCCCCCGAG
>JADBJO010001375.1:432500-435000 GCA_016801955.1 Conus betulinus | reverse complement strand
GTTGCCTCTTTCTTTTTCTGCTGCTGCTGCTACTGACTGAACGACGACGACGATGATGATGATAATGATGATGATGATGATGATGATGGTGTGATGATGATGATGATGATGATGATGATGATGGATTTTTTTTCTTTCTTATACTGCTGTTATCAGCATCATTGTAGTCGTCGTCATCACCATCATCGTCATCAGCCCACCACAACCCCACCATTCTATCATTCGATGACGCTCGCTAACCACTGAATGTAATCTAAACTTCCCCTCCCGTCACACCACCACCACACCACACACACACACACCCAACACACACACACACCCACACACACACACACACACACACACGCACACCACCCACACACACACACACACACACTCACAATACTCACTCACTCATCCCTCCCCCCACCACCCCTTTACCCTCCATCCGTTCACACAACCTCTCTCTCTCTCTCTTTCTCTCTCCCTCACTCTCTCTCTCTCTCGCTCTCTCTCTCTCTGGTTTTTGTGTGTGTGTGTGTGTGTGTGTGTGTGTGTGTGTGTGTGTCTGTCTGTCTCTGTCCCTCCCTTTGTCTCTCCATCTCTCTCTCTCTATCTCTCTCTCTCTCTGCTCTGCCTGTCTGTCTGTCTGTCTGTCTGTCTGTCTCTCTGTCTCTCTCTCCCTCTCTCTCTCTCGTCTCTCTCTCTCCTCTCCCTCTCCTTCTCTCTCTCTCCTCTCTCTCCTCTCTCTCTCCTCTCCTCTCTCTCCTCTCCTCTCTCTCTCTCTGTATGTTATGTACAGGGATCGACATGGCCGTGGGGCCGATCAAGCGTGACGGCAGACCGGGAGTAGGCAGTGGAACTTCACCAAGCCCTACATGGAGAGTGCGGCAGGCCTGATGGTGCGCCGCTTCGAGGACCCCCGTGGTCAAGATGTTCCGCACGCTCATGCCTTTCACCACCAACGTCTGGCTGACCCTGGGGGGCTGGTCCTCGCCGTCGGCCTGGTCTTTGCTATAGTCAATAGGTCAGTTGAAGTTTAGCTCAGTGTAGTTTACATCAGTTTTAGCTGCAAAGTAAGGGCGACTGCAGACAGACATCTAAACACATTTTGAAAAGTGTTTATAGTGGCTATGCCGAACAAGTGGACAAACAAATCATAAGACGCGTTCTGACCTCTCTTAGGTCTTCTTCAGGCAAGATACATAACACTCAGGACAACGAAAATGAACGAGCAATCACTTATCTCCATCCAATTCGGTGCAAGATGGGCGTTTTTAGGCGTTTCTTTATTGATCAATGATGTGTACACAAACAAATCTTTAAACTGAAGCAGCAACAAGCAATAGCACAATAGGTGTGCTCAGAGACGGAAAAAAAAAAAACAACAACAACAACAACAACAAACACACTAGCAAAATTGCATTGTCAACATTGATAGGAAAAGGAGAAAGAAAAATGGTAAGCACTAAGTGTGAGTTGATTATTAGCTCAGTGTAATTTAGATCAGTTCAGTCCACTTCACTTTCCTTCAGTTCATTTCAGTTCACTTCAGCATAGCTTAGCCTAGTATAGTTTAGCTTAGTAAAGTTCCATTTGTTTAGTGTGTTTTGAACATTAAGAAACACACTAACACCTATCGTATGATATCCCAATTTTCGGTCATGTTGATCTTTACTGAGTTGAGTTTATCTCAGTTAAGTTTAGAATGGTTACGCTTCAAATAAAGCGCCAAAACAGCAGGCGAATGTCCGTCTGTGATAATACATACAAACTGTGTATCATGATTGAGTGTCACTTACCAAAAAAAAAGTAGAAGAATGGTATGGGGAGGGTAAGAGGATGAGGGAGAGACAAACAGACAGACAGACAGACAGAATGACTGACTGACTGACTGACTGACTGATTGATTGATAATCTTCATTCCCGAGAGTAATAGATAAGCAAGATGTTTTGTCCATCTGGCCCGTGTCCCTTAAAGAGAGAGAGAGAGAGAGAGAGAGAGAGAGAGAGAGAGAGAGAGAGAGAGAGAGAATGTGGGGGTGAATGGAAAGTTGGAAGATCCATACAAATGAGTGTAGTTAGGTGCGTGAGTCGTTTAGTCAGTCTGTCTGTCAATGTCTCAAGATGTCTTCCGGCCGATTAATTCCTTTGTTCGTTGGTCAGACTTTCTTCTCCCTCGTTCCTGTTCCTTTGTTCCTTGGTCAAACTTTCTTCTCCCTCCTACCTGTTCCTTTGGTCGTTGGTCAAACTTTCTGCTCCCTCCTACCTGTTCCTTTGGTCGTTGGTCAAACTTTCTGCTCCCTCCTACCTGTTCCTTTGGTCGTTGGTCAAACTTTCTTCTCCCTCGTACCTGTTCCTTTGGTCGTTGGTCAAACTTTCTGCTCCCTCCTACCTGTTCCTTTGGTCGTTGGTCAAACTTTCTGCTCCCTCGTACCTGTTCCTTTGTTCGTTGGTCAAACTTTCTTCTCCTTCGTACCTGTTCCTTTGGTCGTTGGTCAAACTTTCTTCTCCCTCCTAC
>JADBJO010001375.1:417500-427500 GCA_016801955.1 Conus betulinus | reverse complement strand
TGTGGTTTCAAATTTCTGTCCTGTCCTTTCTGTCTTTCCGTCCGTCCGTTCGTCCTTTCGTCTGTCGGTCTGTCGGTCGGTCTGTCTATTTGTCGGCAAGGTGGCTGAAAAAGAACAACTGTGCAGATTTCCATCAGGTTCTGCTGGATTTTGTTTGTTTGCAAGCTTGTTTGTGTTCTTTTGCTTGTCGTTGTTTGTCTGTCTGTGTGCTGTTCCTCTTACATGTTCATTTAATTGCATCAATCCTCACGCCAGTCACACTGATGTAACATATTGGAATCACTCCACGCCTAAAATCACTCCACCGCGGGGTGAAAAAGAACACACGTGCCCACACACACACATCCTGGAGAGTCAACTCAAACTGGCTGGCCTCCCCCCTCCCCTCCCTCCCCCCACCCCCTACGCCCTTTGTCCCAGAATTACTCCTCTCCTTCACAATTTATCAAAATGTCTCGAACAATAGAACATAGCAAATAAAGCACTTTGCAGCTCAATTTAAAGGGGGAGTGGGGGGGGGGAGGGAATGATTTCGGGCCAGAGTCAAAAGTTTCCCCGACCCAGTTCCAAAACCACTCCCTGCTAAGATATTTGCGTCATGGTTGAGGAATACTCCAGGAGCTGAATACAGGCACGTATCTACTCCCACCTCCCTCTCATATAGGGTGAGCGAGTTTGTGTGTGTGTGTGTGTCTTTTTGTTTTCTTGTTGTTTTTTTACATGTGCCTATATTGACCCCCATGGGGTGTTTCTGGACCATGCCCCATATTACTTACAGTGCACTGGTTGCACAACAGTGCTAGAGATACTTCTGATTCAGGTTTAGAAGCGTCCCCCACCACCACCACCCCTCCTTAAATTCAGGTGCATGGGCTTTAGTTGATATGTTCTGCCGTTTGAAACATCGAAAATTTCGATGGAAAAGAGTCAGTTTGGAACAAAGAGGGAGGTCAATCTCTGGATTTACACCCTGGGGAGTCCAGAGGTGGGAGGGGTAGGAGGGGGCTGGGGTGTGGACACATGCCCTTTCTCGCTTCCAGGAGAGTGATTTCGGGCTTGGAGTAAGTGCGGAACGTTACACCGGCTCCAATTCACTGCCAGGTCTAGCAAGAGGTCAAGGCCACCGACTATTCCCGACCTCGCAGGGACGTGTTTACATCTTCAGTTATCCATGTGCAAAAAGGGGGATAAATGCTGAAACGTTTTGTCAGTGTGGTGAATTTTTGAATTACAGCTATCCAGGCGCAAAAAAGGGGGGGATAAATGCCGAATTAACTACTGCTCACCTCAGTCGGGCAGAAACTGTTTTTAGAAGTGCAGAGAATCACAAATTCTGTTGGTGCTACATGCCCTGCTATCCTGAAGACCTCGGTGTAATTTTTCGCTTCATGTCTCTATCCATGGGGTGTTCATGGTAGGCTCGTCGGTATCATTAAGTTCATGGGGACTGTGGTTGGACAGACGTGGCGGTGCCCTCCGGCGGGGTGCGCTCGCTTACGCTGTCCCTGCCACAAAATTATTGCTGTCATAAGAGCGCTTAATAGACGGCGTCCTGCGAATGTTGGATTAAAATAGGTACCACTGAGCACCACCGAAGTGACACGGCAGTGGTGCAGTGTCCACTTTGGTTGAATACTTCATGATGATCTGAAATAGATTTGTTCAAGTGGGCAGCGGTGTTAGGCCTGCGGCCAGTTGAGGTTAGCTGTTGGTCTGTATGACGGATCGGATTTGAGCACTTTGAATATAATGCAATGGTGGGGACGCAAACGGTGGCCAAAATAAGTAAAAGGATGAAAATGTGCAGGAAATTGTTAGATTGCACAGAGTCTGTGTACCTCTTGCAGGGTTACTGTCGTTTTTGTGAGAGTTAAGGTGCACATGGTTTAAAATGCCTACCATTTCGGTTTGCAGTGACTGTTTTGGGGTCCTTTTTTAATTGATTATTAAACGAGTAGCAGTGTGCAATGCAATATACTTCCAGACAGAAGACTGTACTAGACAAACATTCTCTTTTTTTCATTGATTTTGTGTGTGTGTGTGTGTGTGTGTGTGTGTGTGTGTGTGTGTGTGTGTGTGTGTGTGTGTGTGCACCAGTGCTCACTTTCTTTTATGATTAAACAATTTGGCTTACCTCTATAACTTCATCATATCAGTCTGAAAGAGGGAGGAGGAGGAGGAGAAGGAGAAGAAAACAATGACACTTCAATATACTAATTCGTTACCATCCGCTTAATTTTTCGTCCACTTCATTTCTCGTTCCTTGCAGCCCAGTCGACTGCAGAAGCCATCCTGGGGGGGGGGGGGGGGGGGGGGGGGGGGGGGGGGGGAGGACAAGAGAAAATAAGAAACAGTCTTTACTGGTCTAGTGTAATTGTGTTTCTTCACATTTGGAAGAATGACGTGCTCCGAGCTACAAGGTTTTTACAACGATTTAAGACCTTGCAAAGTCATTTTATCCTTTAGGCTGTACAGTCGTTGCCTAATTGCTTTTACCAAGGAGGTGATGTTTTCCTCCTTATCATTGCTTTTGTTTGTGTGCCAGTCAGTAATATGACATAGCATCTACCGAACCAATCAGAGGGACACATGGAGGAAAGGTGGAGATGCGGATGAATCTGCTCAATATTAGTCTGGGCTTAGATCACGGTTTGCAGGCTACTAACTGTCCTAAGAAATCTGAGCTAGGGTTTGAGTGGAGTTTTCTGTTCAGAAGACTGTTCCGGCTTGGTGGAGCTCCCGAGTTGCTCTTCTAGTTGTGATATTGATCTTCAGCTTGGAGATGTTAAAAAACATCATAGAGATTGACAGACAGCGATGGATTTTGAGAGAGAGAGAGAGAGAGAGAGAGAGAGAGAGAGAGAGAGAGAGAGAGAGAGAGAGAGAGAGAGAGATGGGGATATTTTCTTCAGCGGTAACTGTTTTCGAGCTCCTATACGGTCCGACATATCATAACTAAACAAATGTTTAAAATCTCTCTCTCTCTCTCTCTCTCTCTCTCTCTCTCTCTCTCACACACACACACACACACACACACACACACACACACGCGCGCGCGCGCGCGCGCGCACGCACACACGCACACACACACACACACACACCACACACACACCACACACACACAGAGAGAGAGAGAGGAGAGAGAGAGAGAGAGATGAGAGAGAGAGGGAGAGAGACAATTATAGAAAAAAATAAGAATAATTGAAAAAAAAAGCTGCGAACAAAACGCTTGTATCTAGGTTTCTTCCTGTTCATACACGTTTCCCCTACAATTCCATCAAAGACACAGTCCATACACATGCTTCACGGCTAGGTATGCTCATCTATATGTGTCAGTACATTCCACAACTCAAATCCATTCAACCCCGTACAATGAGAGAGAGAGAGAGAGAGAGAGAGAGAGGAGAGAGAGAGAGAGAGAGAGAGGCGTTCAGCGCTTTCTCTTCAAAGTGCTGAACAGCTATTAGAGTAATGTGGATGGGCAGTCTGGTTTCCTTTGGTCGATGGCTGTTGTGTAATTTGTGCAGTTATGTCTCTGGCTTAGACGTCCAAGCGGATGCAGAACAAAAGGGAATACATTGAATCAATGTTTTTCCGTCATGATGATTAATAGCGGCAGGCTGGAAAAAAAAAATATTAATGCCTCGTGGATGAAATAAGTAATTGTTCTGAATGTCTGTCTGCCTGTGTCTGTCCGTCCGTCCATTCTTCTATGAGTCTATGTGTCTGCCAGCAAGATAGCTGGGAAACGATTGAACGGATTATCCTGAGGTTCTGCTGGGTTTGGTTTGCATGCTTGCCTGTTTGCTTGCTTGTTTGTTTGTGGAGATGTTGTGTTTGCTGCATCTTTCATGCCCATTTATTTGCATCCTTCCCACGCCACTCACTCCAGTGTGATGTGCCGTACTGACTCCACGCTCGGAAATCACAAAACTCACACATCGACAGGTGTGACAAGGGAACATTTCCAAAACACCCCCCATGGGCGGGGAGAGAGGAGGGGGGAGGTAAACCACACACCAACCTTCCCACTTTGTTCCACAACACCAACCTTTCCCCTTTGTTCCACAATCATTCCCCTCCTTCAAAAATTCTCCATGCGTTCCAAGTGACAGAATATATCAAGTAAAGCACACAGCATGAGAATTTGATGGGAGAACAGGTGAGTCTGGACCTGTGCCAGAAGTACCCCGAACCCGGTTCCAAACGACTCATCAGTGAATGATCTAGGGCATGGTACAGAAGCACCTTACTGGTATGTAGTCCATATCCACCTCCCTGTCGTATAAGGCGGGCACATGCCTTTATTACCCCCCAAGGAAGCGGAGGTGATGGGTGATAGGGAAAGAGTGATTTTTGAAACAAAGGGAAAGGTTGGACTGGATTTACTTCTGGGGGTGAGTTTGAGGAGGTTGCTTTTCTCAGCCACCGGAGAGTGATTTCAGGTATAGAGTGATTCCAGAACATTATACACAGGCTCCCAATACATTGCCACGTTCTGCATGAGGTCAGTGTCATTGGCCCTCCCATCCAATCGCAAGAAACTTTTACAGAATTCGACGAATTACGTCGCCCGACGGAAATTGTTGACATGCTGAAATAAAAGAGACAAATGGAAAAGAAACGAACAATGACGACGTTTAAATTATCGAATTTCTAATTCAGCTTTGTGTTTCCGTAAAAATCCACTCCATGTTAAATACGAATATAACAAATTTAGTCTTAAAGAATGAGAGGCAAAAAAAAAAAAACCAGATAGATAGATAGATGTGTGTGTGTGTGTGTGTGTGTGTGTGTGTGTGTGTGTGTGGGTGTGTGTGTGTGTGTGTGTGTGTGTGTGTGTGTGAGTGTGTGGTCCTCCATTTGATAGGAAAAGTTGTCGTCATCTTTACCACCCCAGGTCCGTTCCAGTTCTCCCAGCTCTCTGTCAGTATAGTAAACACTTTCACGTGGTCAAATTTCCAGCTATTACAGATGCAAAAGAAAAAAAGAGAGAAAAGCCGAAAGAACAACTGCGCACCGCAGCCATTTAGAACACTCTTACTAAATGTAGGGGGACACAAATTCTCTTGGTCCTTCATTGCCTGCTCTCACGTTGACTTCACTTTGAATTTCCTTTCATATCGATTTCTGCGGTGAGCTTAAATCAAATTCGTCGTAATCGTAGGTTCATGGGAACTCTCGCTGGGATGTCGTGGTGACGCTCTACGCGCGACCCCCACGTAACTAGGTAATTGTCAATATCAGTACATGGTTTATAAGTGCGGCGCCCTGCAAAACGGTGGGCCAGAACAGGCACCAGTGAACACCACGGAAGTGACACGGCAACGGTGCAGCGTCTCCACTGGTGGGACGCCTCATGACGACCCGAAACAGATTTTTCATGTGGAGGGAGGTGTTAGGCTTGAGCCCTATCAAAACAGTGAAAATAAAGTAAATGCAACGTAGGGAACACGAACGATAATCAGCACAAAAGGAAAGAAAAATGTAGCAAGAGCAGAGTGAGATCGTGCAGGGTTTTCCGTCCCTTCTGTGGGGACACTCTGTCGTTGTGTTGTATTCGTTTTCCTTAAGATCAAATACAGAGCTGTTCCCATGGACTGCAATGTTAGGCTTTGCATCCTGTCGAAACTAGGAGGCAGGTATGAGCAGAGTGAAAACTAAGCTAATGCGTCGGAGGAAACACGATCAATAAGCAGGAAAAAAAAAAAAACAAAAGGGGAAAAACAAGACAAAAAATGTGCAGAGAATAATCGCGCAGATTTGTTGTCACCGCTATGGGGACGCGCTGTCATTTTGTTCTGTTCTTTTGTCCAAAGTTCGGCAAAACAATGATTACAATGCCTGTCGCTCTTTGTACATTGTCCGTTCTGGGTCTGTTATTTTCAAAGGTGGTTAAACGAAAGGCACTGTGCAATACAATACAACGCAACACAGTGCAGTACAATTCTCTTTTGGACAGACGCCTAAACCAGTTAGGTTTGCTTTTTTTTAACAATGGCGCTCGTCCCCTTCATTATGATTAAATACATCGTAACATTTCAACCCAAAAAGAGGTGGAAGATGGAAGAAGAGAAGAGAACGAACAGCTTTTCAATGTACTATTTTCATAACGTCTACTCAAATCTTTAGTTCTTTTATTCCCAGCCGATCGCGGCAGCAAACCTAGAGCAACAGAGTGACTTTCTACTGGCCAGTTGTAATGGCTTTCGTTCACATTCGGAAGATGACGTGTATGGATTCTTGCCCAGGACTACAATTTTTCCATGACGACTGAAGTCGTTTGAAAGCCGTTTCATTTCTGAGACTGCAGAGTCGTGGAGTAATTACCTCCGAAAGGTTTTGCTTTCACTTGCGTCTGCTTGTTAGTCTGTCTGTCTGTCTTTTAGTAAAATCACAAAAAATCTATTGAACCTATTTGAGAGGATGCTTGGAGGAAAGATGGAATGTCGATACAACCAATCAAATGTTAGTTTGGATTTTTTTTTTTAGGCTGTAGGTGTAGACGGAATCTGAGTTGGTCTGTGATTGGGACTTTGCTGTTAAGAGGACTGTTCGGTCTGGGCAGAGGTCCTGAGTGACTTCCTGGTTTTATGTGTTATTGATTTTCGGCTTGGAGTCGTTAAAACTCCACAGAGACTGACAAGTGGGGGGAAGAGGAGGGGGGGGGAGGGGAAGAGAGACAGACAGACTGACAAACAGACAGAGAATGGAGACAAATAAGAATATAGGTTTCTGGATTCTGGATTCGACATTAGAAAAGTAGTTACAGACTCAGAATCAAAAAAGAATCCAAGTAAGTTTTTGATTCTGGGTCTGTAACTACTTTTCTAAGAGAATGGAGACGTTTTCTCTCGCAGTAATTGTTTTCGTGGACTTACACCAGCAGACGTCGCCTCATTATTATGTCAGTTGAAATACTGAAAACTTCTCTCTCTCTCTCTCTCTCCTCTCTCTCTCTCTCTCTCTCTCTCTCTCTCTCTCTCTCTCTCTTTTAAGTGCTCAGTGATCGAAGGTCACACGTTGGGAGTTCGAATCAGGCAGACAAAATTTTCAAAGATTGATATTCTTGCTGCCTGTCTTCACTTGTTTTCGTTCTGGTGGTATCATCAGTGTCAGATAGTCTCACTCCTTCCACACACCTCCCTCCTCCCCCCCCCCCCCCCCCCCCCACACACACGCCCCTTTCCGTTGCACTGTTAGACCAGTCTGCTATGTCAGCATCGGAGGGTGTGGACTCTGAACCTCAATAAACAAAAACCTCCCTTTCACATCGCGTGGAGGTCCCGATCGGCTCTTTCAGCATGAATTGTCTCTCCCCCCCCCCCCCCCCCCCCCCCCCCCCCCCCCCCCCCCCCCCCCCCCCCCCCCCCCCCCGAAATTGTGCGCCTGTGATTTACTTTCTTCGGCGCTGCCAAACGCTTGTTTTCACCCTCTTTCCTCTCTGCCCCTAAGAAACAGGAAACCCGAACGTACCGGAAGATCTACGAGATGATGCTTCAAGCACCTGTCGTGCTCAGCGCGGAGCAGAGTCTGAGGCTGGTCCGCACAGGCCCCTACGCCTTCATGACGGATCGGGAGCAGCTGGACCTGCTGCAGAAGGCGGACTGCGAGGAGCTGGTTCTGGCCGAAGAGACCTTCAACAACAACGGGCTGGGCTTCTTCGTGCCTGAAGGGGATTCGCTTCTGGAGCCGCTGTCGAACAGGTGTTGGTGGTTGTGGTGATGATTTCGTTGCGGGTGTGTGTGTGTGTGTGTGTGTGTGTGTGTGTGTGTGTGTGTGTGTGTGTTTCGCGCGCGCGCGCGCTTCCTTGGTGTGTTTTTTGTTTTGTCCTTTATTTGTATTTCATGTTTACATATCTTTCCTCAAACAATCAAGTGCCTGTGTTTCCTATACCCCTCTCTCTCTCTCTCTCTCTCTCTCTCTCTCTCTCTCTCTCTCTCTCTCTCTCTCTCTCTCTCTCTCTCTCTCTCCAAAAAAGGAAATTCATATCGCTAATGATTATTGGTTAATGGGTTAAGAAGGTTCGTGTAGCAGGAATCTCCAGTGATTATGGTGATTTTGATGAAATTGATGATATTTTTGTCCGGAATATATCGAACGAAGGCGTGCGTGTAGTGTTCAGTTCAGATAGGCTTCTGAGATGTGACAAAACACCAACGCTTCAAAAATTTGGAAGACGGCGTAATACTACTTTTAGTTATGTTATCAAAAGATAGCCCTGAATCAAATACTGACCTTGTTCAAGAAAGACAACAAAAACTTAATCAGCATGATTTTAATATCACCGTCTTAATTTGATAGGAAACTATTCGCCTGTGCATTGAATTTAACATTGCTACAATATAATCAGAGTCACACCACAAACGAATGTTACAAAAAAAGGACTATGAAAATGTCATGTGATGATATATTCAACGTGTTTTCAGAGGCAGATTTTTTTTCAATATTTGTGAAAAAGCTTTTGATAACATATGAAAAAAATTCTTTGGATTATTTAGTTGAAAAGTATGTAAAAGATCCGTTGTTTTGTTGAGGTTTTATTATAAAACCTTAAGATGTTCTGACGAATGCAATGTGATACATTAAATGCCAGTTTTGTCATGTGTACACACGGTGTAAAACAAGGCGACGTCTGCGGTCCTTTTTTCTCTTTCTTTTTTTTTTTTTTTTTTTTTTTTTTTTTGGTCTTTGCAGTTGCTTATACTGCTGCTGCTGTTGTTGTATGAGAAACCGAACAAGGGGAAAAAAAATACAAAACTTGATATTGCCAGTCATTTCCTTCGACTCTTTTCTGACTGAGACATTTCCTCTCTGTTTCCCTTCCCCTAGCATTATCAAACTGATGGAAGCGGGCCTGATCGACAAATGGCGGCGCAAGTGGTGGTCGTCCAAGGACGTGTGCAGCCGGGAACTGTCGGTCAGCTCCGTGCAGAGTCTGAAGCTGGACACCACCGCCGGCCCCTTCATCCTGTTCGCCGGCACCACCGTGCTGGCCTCTTCGTCCTCGTCTGGGAGAGGGCCGTCAGCAAGCTGTGGCCGCTCTGCAGAGCCCTGGTGGGGACAAGGCCTGTGGTCGTGTGACCGTGAAGACTCTGGACTCCTATTTCTTTAAAGACAAAAAAAAAAAACGTAATAATGAATAAACAAATACATAAATAAATAAATGAAAAGGGCCTGTAGACGTGTGACCGTGTAAAACTCTGGACTCCATTTCTCTAAAGACAAAAACATAATAGTAAATAAGTTCCTATATAAACACAGGCATAAATACATAAATACATACATACATACATACATTCATTCATTCATTCATTCATCCATTCAAATATACACACATACATCTATAAAAGAAAGAAAAGGATTATTTACATCGGGAGGAGTCTTCCTATTAATATACAGTACTTTACAGTAGCCGCCAGTATGCAAAGCGGGCTTCACTCAATGGCAGATTACAGGTTTGAAGATTTGCGGTGACGTAAGATGTGGGCTCTCCTTCCAATGTTCTGCTTCTCTGTACCCATTTTGGTGATGACTGGATAGAGAGGTTGGCAGCTATAAACTGATGGGTGAGGCCAATATGAGAGCTGATGCGTGTCGATGAGGGATAAGGGAGTGCTTCGGATATCTTTAAGTGATGTCAGCGATCACCATCCTGGAACAGAAATCTCTGAGTGGGAAGAAAGTTATGAACTAAAGCTGTTGTAATAATAATGATTTTTAAAAAACTCGTTAGGATAGGTATGAATTACGAAATTGTCCCTAAATTGCCTTAAACCCAAGCTGGCTCTGACACTTGTCATTCTTTTTCCTATAAAATATGAAAATGTAGCATATTGGATTCAGGACTGGTTCTCTAAACCTGTGCGAGGCATAGAGAGAAGACAGGGTAACATTAGTGTCCCGTTAGTTAACTGATGTTAGCACTGTGAAGGATGATTTACAATAGTTGTGCATTCCATTCTTCTGTCACGTTTGCATAACTCTGGGATTCTCTAAT
>JADBJO010001375.1:397500-412500 GCA_016801955.1 Conus betulinus | reverse complement strand
CTACAGAAAAGCGAAGTCGAGAGAGAGAGAGAGAGAGAGAGAGAGAGAGAGAGAGAGAGAGAGAGAGAGAGAGAGAGAGAGAGACAGAGAGAGAGAGAGAGAGAGTGGGTTGGCGTGGGGATAGGTTTAAAGGTTGACTCCTCTTCCAAAATTTTGTAACCGTGAAAGAGAAACCAGCTTTTTTTTTTTCAAAGCAAGGCGAGAGGAGGATGGGTGAAGAGAAGGAAGGAGGTGTTGTCAAAACTACAGGAAGCCCGACTTTCCGGATCACAAGGGCGACATGAGATGGGTTGGTGTGTGTGTGTGTGTGGGGGGGGGGGGGGGGGGGGGGAGGGGGGAGGGTGTAGTCTAACCGTATTTGGGTGGGGGGTCTTTCTCCAGCTGAGGAAAGCGGACAACAATGCAAAACTGCCGAGGCGGATCGGACGGAGAAAGGGGAGGGGGGGGGGGGGGGGGAGGTCATGACACCCAGCCCTTTCGTCCATCCTTGGTTCACGATGAATAACGTCAACTTTTGTAGATAAATCGAAAGCGCGAGCGCGCTCACGTGTTTTATAAGTGCGTGTATGTGTGTGTGTGTGTGTGTGTGTGTGTGTATGTGTGTGTCTGTATGTGTGTGTGTGTGTGTGTGTGTGTGTGTGTGTGTGTGTGTGTGTGTGTGTGTGTGTGTACGCGCGCGCGCGAGCGTTTGTGTGCGTGGCGCAGTATACTTTCCCACCCAGGAAGAGGGCTTACCAACTGGTTAAACTTTGGAAAGGTCGGTTTTTCTCGTAAACCCACAACTTTTTTTTTCGTAAACCCACAATATCACATCCTTCATCTGTGCCCCCTAGGTCAACACCTCCATCCGCGCTCCCTCTACCCCAATAAGACACCCATGTCACGCCCCTCATCTGCGTCCCACTGTTCAATACGCCCATAATGTTACATTCTTCATCCGCGACCCCCTGGCCCCAAATATAAGACACCCCACATCAAGTCCTTCATCGGCCCCCTCCACGCCGATACGCCCACCATGTCACGCCCTTCATCCCCCCCTACCCCCTGATAAGATACCCAAGTCACGCCCTTTATCTGCGTCACGTTTGCCCAATACGCCAACCATGTCACGCTATTCATCCGCAGTCCGTCTGCCCCAGTAAGACACCCACGGCACGCCCTTTATTCGCGCCCCATCTCCGCCAATACGCCTGCCATGTCACGCCCTTTATCTGCGCTCCATCCGCCCCAGTATCTTCATTATGTCACGCCCTTCATTCACTCCCTCTGCCCCCAGTACAACACCTGTGTCATGCGTTCCGTCCTCGCCCCCCCCCCCCCCCCCCCCCACCCACGTCACGCCTTTCATTCACGCCTCCTTGGTCCCAATACGCTCACCATTTCACGCCCTTCATCCTCGCCCCTTCGTACTCCCACCCACGCCACACCCTTCATCCTCTGCCCAAATATGCCCATCTACGTCACGCTCTTCACCCGCATCCCCTCTGCCCCAAAAACGCCCACCTATGTCATGCCCTGTATTCGCACCCCATCTTCTCCAATACGTCCACCTTTGTCACACCCTGCTGCATTGCCCTCCTGCCCCAAGGCGCTCATCCATCGAACCCTTCATCGACGGCCTATGTACGCCCACCCTGTCATGCCCTGAAATCTTTACTACCTGTTCCTCCACTCAGGTTACGCCCTGAAATCCGTGCTCCCTGCACCTTAACCCATGTCAAGCTTTGAAAAATGTCCACCCTGTACGCCCACCTTATCTTCCCTACCCTACCCTCACCTATGTCATGCTCTAAAATCCGAAACCCACCCACCCCACATCCGATCCCCTTTCTTTACCTAACTCGGGTCAGGCGCAGAAATCCATTTCCCCCATATTTTCACTCATGTCACTCCCTGTATTCTACGCGCCCCTCCCCCTCACCCCCCTCACCCCCCCCCCCCCCCCCCAACCCAAACCCTGACCTATCTCATGATCTGAAATCTGCGCCTCCTACCACCACCCATGTCAAGCTCTGAAATATGCACTCCCTCTATTCCTACCCATGTGACACCCTGTTTTCGCACCCCCTGTACCCCCACCCGTGTTACGCCATGCATTTTCATCTCCCCCCCCCCTCCCCCAATGCACCCACCCACATCAAGCCCTGAAATCTGCGGTTCCTGTACCCCCACCTATGTTGCTCCCGGCATCTGCACCTCTTCCCTGTCACCACAATTGTCGCACACACACACACACACACACACACACACA
The DNA here is from genome assembly GCA_016801955.1 of Conus betulinus. Lineage (NCBI taxonomy): Eukaryota > Metazoa > Mollusca > Gastropoda > Neogastropoda > Conidae > Conus > Conus betulinus. The sequence continues at coordinate 410,249 of JADBJO010001375.1, read as the reverse complement.
CACACACACACACACACACACACACACATACATACATACATATACATATATACAAACATACATATATACATACATACATACATATATACACACACACTCATACACACGCGTGCATGCACGAAAGCACACACACACACACACACACACACACACACACACACACACACACACACACACACACACACACACACACACACACACACACACACACACACACCTTAAGAGACAAAAGGGTGGGGGACAAAGAGAGAGAGAGAGAGAGAGAGAGAGAGAGAGAGAGAGAGAGAGAGAGAGAGAGACGCTTGTTGACGTTGATACACAGAAGAGAATGAGAAACATCAATTATGTATGAAAATGGACATGAAATGTATAACAGTGCTTTAATACTCTTTGAATCAACTATAAAATCAGGATGTGACACCATCCACAAGCTGGAAACAAAGAGAGAGAAGAAAACTACGCTGAACATGAGCTGAACAAGAGCAGCTAAGGCAAAGGCACAGGAAGAGCACACAGCAGCGAACAGAGAAGTAAAGAGGAGCATCAAGAAGGACTAGAGGGACTACTTTGATGACCTGGCCAGACAAGCACAGGCAGCAGCCAGACAGGGGAACCTGAAGGACCTGTACCTGGTGACCAAGAAACTGACAGGAAATTTCAAGCAGACAGACAAGCCAGTGAAGGACAACAACGGAAACCCACTGACAACAACCGAGGAACAGCTGAAATGATGGGCAAACACTTCAGGGAGCTGCTGAATCACCCCACCCCTGACACACCACCAGACATCCCATCCGCAGAGACAGAACTGCCCATCAGCTGCGACAAACCCTCAAAGGCAGAGATCAAGAAGGCCATCACGATTCTGAAAAATGGGAAGGTTGCAGGGCCTGACGAGATACTAGCAGAGGCCATCAAAGCAGACACAGAGACAGCTATCAACATGCTACACAGCCTCTTCAGCAAGATCTGGGAGAAGGAGGAGGTACCAGCCCAGTGGAAAGAAGGAATCATCATCAAGCTGCCAAAGAAAGGAGACTCAGGGACTGCAGCAACTACTGATGGATCATGCTCCTGTCACTGCCAGGCAAGGTTCTCAACAGGGTTCTACTGGAGAGGACGAAAGAGGGCCGTCGACCCCAAGCTCCGAGACCAGCAGGCAGACTTCCGGCGGAACAAATCATGTGCCGACCAGATCACCAGCCTGCGCATCATTGTGGAGCAGTTGCTGGAGTGGAACTCCCCCCTCTACATCTACTTCATAGATTATGAGAAGGCCTTCGACAGTGTGGACAGAGAGATGCTGTGGAAGCTACAGAGTCCCTGAGAAGATCATCTCCTTCATACAGTACACCTACCAGAACATGAACTGCAGGATTGCCCACGCCGGTCAGCTATCTGAAAGTTTCGAGGTGAAGACTGGAGTTCGGCAGGGGTGCCTGCTGTCGCCGTTCCTCTTCCTCCTGGTCATTGATTGGATCATGAAGACCACTACAACAGGCAGGAACAACGGTATACAGTGGACACTCTGGACGCGCAGCTCGACGACCTCGACTTTGCAGACGACCTGGCTCACCTATCACACAGCCACAGCCAGATACAGGACAAGACCACTCGCCTGGAGACCACATCAGCCGGAACAGGGCTCACGATCAACAGGAAGAAGACCGAGCTGATTAAAATCAACACCACTGCCAACACACCAGTCACAGTCGGTGGAGAGCCCATCAGGGAGGTGGAGTCTTTCGTTTATCTGGGAAGCGTGGTTGACCAACAGGAAGGTATGGTATGGACCGAGACGTCACAGCCAGAATTGGCAAGGCAAGAGCAGCTTTCATCATGCTCAAGAACATTTGGGCATCTGGAGGAATCAGCATAAGAACCTAACTCCGCATCTTCAACTCCAGTGTGAAATCAATTCTGCTCTATGGATGCGAGACATGGCGGACAGCACAGACGATGCAACAAAAGATTCAGACATTCTTCAACACCTGTCTGAGGCGCATCTACAAAATCCGATGGCAGGACAAGATCTGAAACGAAGATCTGTGGGAGCGCGTGGGACAGGAACCAGTGGCCAGATACTGCGAAGGAAGTGAGGCTGCATCAGACACACCCTCAGGAAGCCAGCGTCCAGCAGCACAACACGTCAAGCCCTGACCTGGATCCCACAGGGAAAAAGGAAGAGAGGCCGGCCCTCGCAACAGCTGGAGGCGAGACATTGAGGTGGAGCTGAAACAATTAGGGACCAACTGGACTGGAATGACCAGAACAGCCCAGAACAGAATGCGATGGGGAAGGGTTGTCGATGGCCTATGCTCCATCGGGAGCGATGGGCATAATAAATGAATGAAAAAATGAATGACCCACCCCACATCCGATCCCGCTTCTTTACCCTAACTCAGGTCAGTCGTGGAAATCCATTTCCCCCATATTTTCACTTATGTCACGCCCTGTATTCTACGCGCCCCCCTCCCCTCACCCCAAACACACACCCACACCCACCCACACACACACACACACACACACACACACACACATACATACATACATACATACATATATATACATATATATATATATATATACATATTTTACATACATACACATACATACATACATACATACATACATACACATACATACATACATACATACATACATACATACATACACTCATACACACACGCGCATGCACGAAAGCACACACACACACACACACACACACACACACACACACACACACACACACACACACACACATTTACCTTAAGAGACAAAAGGGGGGGGGGGGGGAGAGAGAGAGAGAGAGAGAGAGAGAGAGAGAGAGAGAGAGAGAGAGAGAGAGAGAGAGAGAGACGCTTGTTGACGTTGATACACAGGAGAGAACGAGAACATCAATCATGTATGAAAATGGACATGAAATGTATAACAGTGCTTTAAACAATCTGTGAATCAACAATAAAGTCAGGATGTGATTCCAGCCATTTCAGAAGGTTCTCTTCATGACGTTTTCTCTTTTTCTCGGCCAGCGTGTTGAACGTATATATAAATGGATTTATTGCGGAGTTTAAAGGTAACACGAACACAGCAAGGGCCACATTTGCTTCTCCAGGAATAGGAACACCACCCAAAGCCAACATCCCACATAAACCAATGGGAAACCAGCATAGAAAATCTGTCACTGCCACAGTGATAAGCCGCCGAGCTATGGTCATGTCTCGTGACACTTTGGTAGAATTCTTTTTCAGAGCATTACTCTGCACCGACCAATAGATAGTAGCCTGACCAGCAGAGATGAAAACAAATAATATAAAATTGAATATGATCAAGAGACTGATCGAATACAGACTTCCTTGGAAATTCCGTCTCGTCACTGGCAACGGGATACAAATACCTGTCTGGCTGTAGAATTCCCAGTGTGCTGTCACGGCAAGCAAGGGGAGCAAGGCTAAAAACAAGCCAACAAGCCAGTTCAACACACAAAGCCATTGCAGCTGATGTTCGGCTAAATCTCACAGAACTGAAAGGAAAGCGGAGAAACAAGAAAACGGTCCAGTGTAATAAACCAGATGATCAAAACTGAAACCTCACTTGATAACAAAGAAAGAAAAACCAGCTGCCTTACAGGGCACACTGTTTTTCCATGTGTCATCGTTGTGGAAGTATTGTCCACGGAACCGTTCATCAGCCACTCCGATAATAGCAACGTAGACACCCATCAAAAAATCAGCCAAGGTAAGGTTGGCGACAAACACACTGAAGCCGCTTGAAGACGCCATGCTCTTTACAAACAGACGTGCACAGCAACAGAGCACATTACTGTCAAAGACAGACAGGCCATCAGCCACAGAAACCCACGGTACGTCCATGACTGCAACAGATCTTTGCATGATGAAATTTCATCTTTTGGGGCGAGACAAGATATACCATCAAACGTACGGGGAAGTACTTCACTGCAGCACAGTTTATAGTTTTGTGTTGATATGAAACGTATTGTGGAAAGATCTTTAAATATATCAGGACGAAATGATTGAATAGGGCTGTTATCCAGGTAGAGTTCCTTTAACTGAGGTGTAAACTTGAAACCCACATGGCTGATTGTATGAATGGTGGTGAAAGTTATGTTCAGTGTCTGTATGAGAGGAAAGAGTGACAGGACTGTGGTATCTAACACCGTCAGCGTGGTGTGGGCCAGATGTAACACAGTGAGGGCGCTGTGCTTGTTAACAGAGGAGAGATCAGCAGTGAGAGAAGACAGAGGATTGTTGGACAGAGACAGTGTTTGTAGGTTTTCTAAACCAAGAAAAGAAGTCACGTTAACACACTGGAGTTTGTTATCACTGAGATCAAGAAACCTGACATTCACCAAATGAATTTGGGGTAAGACTATCAAAGAACACTGTGCAAGGACAAGACCAATAAGGAGAGTGTTGTTCCGCATATCGTGCAGTGTCAAACCTGACCCTGTGGCATCCAAATAGCGGAGTTGAGGAAAGAAAGAGGGATGCAGAGAAAGGCTGAGGACACAGAAGGTATAACCCTGACAAAGACAAGCCGTTGGACATATCATACTGCACGATAATTCATCGTCACGCATTGGGCAATGAGGCCAGCCATCACACACATGTCACTGTGCAAACATATCGTGGAAATTCTGCAACGAAAAAGTCCTGGGCACTTCAACTCATCACACCCTTCTTCATCCTGGTGATCCATGCAGTCGTATGGTCCGTTGCACCGTGTGTAGACAGGCAGACAGTCATTGTAGCAGCCGAGACAACGATAGTGGGTGTCAGGACAAGATTCATTGGACTTCATTGAAGAGGAAATGAAGTTTGCAATGCCATTAAATCTGACTAGAGCAGGAGATGGTAATGATAGCTGTACGTACGTTCTAGCGAACCTGATGTCAGCGCAGTTTTGTTCGTCTGATTCATCCTGACAGTGGAACATATTATCACATGATTTTTCAACAGGCAGGCATTCACCATTGTTGCATCTGAACATTCTGGCGCAAGGCGGATGTTTACAGAAGGATTCATCACTCCTATCATAACAATCAGTCATGAAATCACATACCAAAGTGTATGATATCTGTGTAGAATTATCATTACATGTAAATGTGGCAATAGAAGAAATCCGACGATCGGGTATTTCAAACCCGTCTATGTGGGTCCTTGAGCGAGAAAAAACGCACAAAGAAGTTCTTTGTTGACCACACAATTTGTACAGATCAGAACCACACAGAAAAAATGTATGTGTCACATGACCATCGGGGCATTCGGTCATATGTTGCTGCGCTGGTGTCCATAAAAATGTATTGCTGATTATCAATTTTTTCTTTGAATAATAATAATGTGTCGCCGTTTTATTGTGTACGAATTCACACACTGTCCCATAGGACAAAGATCTAGGATGTTTGGATTCACAAGTCATGGATAACATGTGTGGAATGTGGTTTCGTATCTGTTTTATCCTAGTGCGGAAACATGTCTTTGATGTTATGTCAAAGGTATTATGATAACTCCAGAATGTATGCATGATCGTCCTGTCATCGGTAACCAAAGCATTTTGGTACATCCTTGGCAAGGAGGTGTCTCTGGAGTACACACGAACCAAAAGGCCATCGAGCCGCTTCAAGTGCATATTTGTCTTCTTTCTAAACATAGCATACCAGTTAGAGTCACACATTGGAAAACTTTGGTGGCTGCGAATTGAATTGCAAAACTCCTTAGCTCTCTCATTCAGGTCTGTTTTCCTAGAGACAATGCCTTGCAGGCTGTCAACAAGTTTGTAGCACCGGTTACAAATCGCTATCAGTCCGTTGCACCTTGGATTGCTGAATGGACATTCGCCTGTTTCATCTCTCTTCATCTTCACACTCTGTTTTCAGGTTACAGGCCAAGTGGTGATGGAAGCTGGCGTAATGCTTCACAGAACAGTTCCAGAGACCTAGGGGAGATTTATGGGGCGTTTTGCTTCCAGAAAAAAATGAAAAGGAAAGTTTAAAGCAGGTTTTCACCACGATACCTCTAAATGGTATCGTAACACTGAATTGGTGAGCTTGAATCAGATGAGCAAAATCAGACTCAATATTCTTGCGTCGGTTCCATATCAGATCTTTCTTTACTTCAAACGTTCTATTTGGGCCTCTGTAGTTATAACAGATTAGATATTGATGCAGGAATACATTTGGAAACCACTTAGTATTTTCAATATAACTAACCACCACTGTTTGGTTGATAGGTACAAATATATTCCTCTCCAAATGTCTACGATTGCTATGATTCATTTTGAAACCTAGAAATCCGGACGTTGTTGTCACCATCACGAAAACAAAAGGATCTGTGTATTTATAGTCTTTAGTAATAATCTCGGTGAATTCTCTCTCTCTCTCTCTCTCTCTCTCTCTCTCTCTCTCTCTCTCTCTCTCTCTCTCTCTCTCTCTCTCTGTGTGTGTGTGTGTGTGTGTGTGTGTGTGTGTGTGTGTGTGTGTGTGTGTGTGTGTGTACACACACACACACACACATGTTCAAAATTTTTAAAAAGACACGCAACAAGTGCAAGTTTTTCATGAATATGTCGGTCTTTGGCCTTCCTAAGGGTACATATGAGTGTGTGTGTGTGTGTGTGTGTGTGTGTGTGTGTGTGTGTGTGTGTGTGTGTGTGTGTGTGTGTGTGTGTGTGTGTGCGTGCGTGCGAGTGTGCGTGTGTGGGGGAGAGGGGGTGCGCGCGCGCCTGTGTGCGTGCGTGTGTGTGCGAGTATGTGTGTGTGTGCGTGTATATATGTGTGTGTGTGTGTGTGTGTGTGTGTGTGTGTGTGTGTGTGTGTGTGTGTGTAAGTGTGTGTGTAAGTGTGTATGTGTGTGTGTGTGTGTGTATGTGTGCGTGCATGTGTGTGTGTGTGTGTGTGTGTGTGTGTGTGTGTCTGTGTGTGTGTGTGTGTGTGTGTGTGTGTGTGAATGCACGTGCGTGTGCGCATGTGTGCGCGCGCGCGCGCGCGCGCGCGCGCGCGTGTGTGTGTGTGTGTGTGTGTGTGCTCTAAAGATCCCTTTTACGTCGTTCGTAGCCAAAAAGAAAACAAAGCAAACAAAAACAAACAAAAAAGTCGTAGCTTCCTTTTTGACGTCTTCGCAGTGTTACCTCCCTCAGGGGAAACCTTATTTGGAAAATGTGAAAAAACAGACAAGATGATTTCTTGTTTTTCAATTCCCTAGACAAAGGCAATTGTCAATATATTTTTCATGTCAACCTTTCATGAAAACAAGACAACGTCAGAATCCAGCAGGATGGGAATTCGAGTGGGGTATTTTCTTTCGGTAACAGTAGATCAGGAGGAACACCTGTTTATTGAATAATAATTTTAATTCAAGGTGGAGAGAAAAATTACAGATAGGAAACGAAAGTACATCTTTTTGGTTTTGGACTGTGGTGTGTCTCTATCTGACGCCAAGAGCACAGACACAATCAGCCGTGTCTCCCTGATGAGTCCGATCCAGCGGACGAAAGGCCTCGGAGCAGACGATACATATGGATCTGTCTTCGAGAGGGATTGTGATAGTTTCCTCATGCAGCTAGTGAAGGGTTTTCATATTTATGATACACATTTTCCCATTTACTTCATTCACTTTTTTTTTTTCTCTCTCAATTTCAAATCTTTGCCAAGTCATTACTATTATGATGGAAGAATTGTTAACCTGCACTTGTTTTCCCCCCCACTACTTAATTGTTCAGCATTATATTGTTTGGTCAATCAGTGGGTGATTGCATCTCTTACGAGATCCAAGGAAGGTTGTTCTGCACAATTCTTAGCCGCTGATAATGCTTGGGTTATTGAACAGCAGAGCTGACCACTCAGACTGTTCCGTATCTTTTGATCTCCCTTGCATCCTTAAATGGATCCTCAAGCATAGGCTCAAAGATTGTCCCTTACACATTTTATACTGTTTGCCTGCTATTTTCAGTTTTCAACAACTTTTTTCCTCTCCACACTTTCGCTTTGTTTAATTCTACTACCTTTCGCTGGCTGCTTTGGGTGTGCTGTTGGATTCTTTTTCGAACCCTTGGCGGTCGGAACACCACAGAATTATGGACTGTGGTGTGTCTCTATCTGACGCCAAGAGCTCAGACACAATCAGCCGTGTCTCCCTGATGAGTCCGATCCAGCGGACGAAAGGCCTCGGAGCAGGCGATATACATATAGATCTGTCTTCGAGAGGGAGTAAAGGCCTCGGAGCAGGCGATACATGTAGATCTGTCTTCGAGAGGGATTGTGATAGTTTCCTCGTGCAGCTAGTGAAGGGTTTTCATATTTATGATATACATTTTCCCATTTACTTCATCTCAATTTTTTTTTCTCTCTCAATTTCAAATCTTTGCCAAGTCATTACTATAATGATGGAAGAATTGTTAACCTGCACTTATTTTCCCCCACTACTTAATTGTTCAGCATTATATATATATATATGTGTGTATATATATATATATATATGTGTGTGTGTGTGTGTGTGCAATTCTGAACAGTTAAGTAGTGGGAGAAAGCAAGTGCAGGTAAACAATTCTTCCATCATTATAGAAATGACTTGGCAAAGATTTGAATTTTCTTTTTAATTGAAAATGAAAAAAAAAAATGGCAGAAATATATAATTATCATAAATATGAAAACCCTTCACTAGCTGCATGACGGAACCATCGCAATCCATCTCAAAGACAGATCTATATGTATCGCCTTATAATTATGCCGCAATCTCTGGGAGTCGTCGCCGTGTTGGCTTTGAGATTATTCCAAGATTTGCGTGTTGGTGATTTTCTTGCTCTCCCTTTAAATCTGTGTGATGCTTTTCCTTTAGTTTTTCAGAGAAGAAGAAAGAAAGAGAAACCGGAAGGGCGGAGAATAAGGCAGGAAAATGGACAAAAAGAAGATGGAGATGATGATGTCAGGGATGAGGAAGACACAGAAGAACAAAGAAGATTGTCAAAAATTAAAAAAGAAGATGGAGATGATGATGTCAGGGATGAGGAAGACACAGAAGAACAAAGAAGATTGTCAAAAATAAAAAAAGAGATGGAGATGATGATGTCAGGGATGAGGAAGACACAGAAGAACAAAGAAGATTGTCAAAAATTAAAAAAAAAGAAGATGGAGACGATGATGATAGTAGGATGAGGAAGACACAGAAGAACAAAGAAGTTGTCAAAAATTAAAAAAGAAGATGGAGATGATGATGTCAGGGATGAGGAAGACACAGAAGAACAAAGAAGATTGTCAAAAATAAAAAGAAGATGGAGATGATGATGTTAGGGATGAGGAAGACACAGAAGAACAAAGAAGATCGTCAAAAATTTTTTAAAAAAGATGGAGATGATGATGTCAGGGATGAGGAAGACACAGAAGAACAAAGAAGATTGTCAAAAATTAAAAAAGAAGATGGAGATGATGATGTCAGGGATGAGGAAGACACAGAAGAACAAGAAGATTGTCAAAAATTAAAAAGAAGATGGAGATGATGATGTCAGGGATGAGGAAGACACAGAAGAACAAAGAAGATTGTCAAAAATTAAAAAAGAAGATGGAGATGATGATGTTAGGGATGAGGAAGACACAGAAGAACAAAGAAGATTGTCAAAAATTAAAAAGAAAGATGGAGATGATGATGTTAGGGATGAGGAAGACACAGAAGAACAAAGAAGATTGTCAAAAATAAAAAAGAAGATGGAGATGATGATGTCAGGGATGAGGAAGACACAGAAGAACAAAGAAGATTGTCAAAAATGTAAAAAAAAAACACAAAAAAAAAGAGAGAGAGAGAGAGAGAGAGAGAGAGAGAGAGAGAGAGAGAGAGAGAGAGAGAGAAGACTCAAGACTCAAAGACTCAAAGACTCAAATGTTTTATTCATAAAGGCCATAGCCCCTTAGAATGGGGATATACATTTTAAGTCGTCGCTCATGCATGTTGGTCTTTTCATGTCGTATAAACACTTCTCCTTTTAAATGCCTTATATAAATAAATCGCTAACTTTTTAACGGTGCTTTCATTTGGTGATGCCATTAACAACGTTAACTTAAACAGACAAGGATAGTTAAAATACTTTTGCGGAATGAATGTTCTCTAAAATCTCTTAACATTGGGCAAGCCAGCACAAAAATGATCTTCGTCTTCTTTTACATTTCGACACAATGGACAGATCAGATTTCTTTCGCATAGCGGTCTATAGCGATAGTAATGACTAACAATATCAGACACACCGAATCGAAATCTAGTCATAATGTGTTTGAAATGCTTGTCTATTTTCATCGTAATGTAAACTGGTATACAGCGCAAATGACTGTAGGTTCTGTATAATTCAAATCTTTCACTATTTTGTACGTGTGTGTTCCAATTTTGCCAACTGCAATCAATCAATCTTTCTCGGAACATCTTCATAAAAGTATTCATATCACCAACACCTTGTTTGAGCCATACAAAACCAAATCCGTATTCATATAGTTTCATTCTAACATTTGTACCCAGTTCTTCTACCTCTATTGTCCAATTCTAACAGCATTCCATACGCTTTGCGTGGTAACCTGTGATCTTGCATCTGTGATATTTTTAACCAATATCGAATACATTTTACAACAGAATTCAAATGAATAGGATATCTAGCTGTTTCACCATATACTAAATAAATCATTTGGTGTCTGCAACGACACCCTAAGAAATTTCTTTAGAGCAAACAAATGGATTTTTTCACAATGTACAACAGCAGCATCTAGACCCCATATTTCAGCTTCTTATTGCACCATCGGCTGAACTTGACAATCAAACAGTTTCAAAAACACGGTTAGGGAATCGTTATGGAGTAATGATAATTTCTTTAGTATGCACAGCAATGCATGTTTTGCTTTACTGACTAAATCTTTGCAGGTATAGACGAAACTCAAGCGTGTGGAGAAGTATATACCAAAGTATTTATATGCATTAACAACAGGCATTATAGATCCATTGTATGTCCATCTTTCTCTCTGCTGCAAGATACCCCCTCCCTTTCTGAATACAATTATGTTGCTTTTTGCTTTATTAACTTTTAGTTGTAATGTAGCAGTACTCTTTGCAGGGTGTTTAATTGAGTTTGTAATCCAATTGCTGTCTCTGAGACCACGTCATCAGCTAAAAGCAGAATAAAGATTTCCGAAAGTTCATTCATAAAATGTGCACCGTGCCTTCCAGAATGTATAACTTCTTGTGTTAATTCATTTATGAATACTGAGAACAAAACTGGGCTACAAACATCGCCCTGTTTCACACCAGAAGTACAGTTTATATAATCTGTTATAGCAGCACCAGTTCGCACCCGTGCCTTACACAGTCATACATACTTACTATACATTTATACAGCTTTCCATGAATACCATTTTTAAGCAAGATGGGCCACAATATAGTTCTATTATTAACAGAATCAAACGCCTTCTCGAAAGCAATAAATGCGACATACAGTTTACGATTTAAGCAAAAACTGTTTCTGTATGAATGCCATCAAAGTAAATATATGATCGATAGTAGAGTAGTTTTTTCTTGAATCCAGCTTGATATTCTCCGGTAATGTTATTTTCTTCCACCCACTCTTGCAGTCTCATGTTAATAACAGCACTGTATAATTTGCTGCACACATTACATAACGAGATTCCTCTGTAATTATTCGGGTTGTTCGCATCGCCTTTTTTATATAAAGGAATGACTATAGATTCTGACCAACATTTGGGATATATCCCTTTATCAAATAAAGAATTGAAAAAATTAACCAAAAAAATCTAAAAACACTTTTGACTGGCAAGCAGTTTTTATTATTTCACCAATAATTTCATCTAGGCCGCAGCTTTACGAGGTTTTACTTTTCTCAAGGCCATTAAAATTTCTTCTCTGGAAATCGGACGATTTTTATTGTCATCATAATCGTTGTCATTTAGGTAACTGTCACCGACCATATCATTTTGGGAATCAAATTTTCCTTCCAGTAGATCTCTGAAATGATGGAACCACATTTCTGAACTAATATCATTCACAGATTGTTTTCGTTTTCTTGAAATTTTGTGAATGGGATCCCAAAAATCTTTTTGGCTGTGTACAGACTGAAGTAATTCCTCCAACAGATCATTGAACTGTTTCTCCTTCCTCTTTAAAAGATGTTTATATTCCCTCCTGGCCTTACAGTAGGACTCCCGAGAAGGTGTGGACAAAGAACGCCGGAATTTCTTCAGTAAATATCGAGCTTTTTCTTTTGTTAACCCGGCATTCGGTATCATACCAGTCCTCTTCTTGTTCATATATGCCGAGAGTAAACTGCTTTTTCATACTCTCTGCCGCCCTCTTTCACACAACAATTAAAAATCTAATGCCTCGTCTACATTAATATCTATCAGACTAATTGCCCCTTGCATACACTCTTGCATTTCATTAGAAAAAATCGCACTTTTAAACAAATCAATGTGATCTTCATTCCAGACAAATTTCTCAATCGTACTGCGCCTGTTGTTTACTTGTGCACAGTTCTGGTTATGACATAGACGGTGAGGTTCAGTTCCACAGGCATATGATCAGATTCAATTTTCTCAGATACGCACATCTCACACCAATCAGAAATGATCGAAAACATATCAAAGGACATCAAAAAAATAATCGTTAACGCTACTACCATTATCACATATGTATGTGTAGCGACCTTGAAGGTCGCCCTTACACACGCCGTTTTAAAATGCACAGTTTCAG
>JADBJO010001375.1:337500-392500 GCA_016801955.1 Conus betulinus | reverse complement strand
GTAAAGGAATGTTTACTTAATTTACAACACGAAACAGGAAAAGTAAGTTTTCGACAAACGTACCTTTCAGATGTCACAAATAAAACAATGGAAATAACACACACACACACACACACACACACACACACACACACACACACACACACACACACACACACACACACACACACACAAAACAATACCTCCAGATCATCCCATCTAGTATGTAAAAAGATCCGAATGGTATTGTACGGAAATAGCGGTTATTACCGAACGGCTATCTAGTACGTCTTCGCGATAAATCTTTGCCTTGGGTGGTCTGATAGAAGCTCTATTCGCGATTTATCCCTATCCAGATGAATTAGGGGGAAAAAAAAAAAACATTCGAATGTAGCACACCCTGGGCTGGTTCTCTCTGGCTCTGGGTTAATGTATGGGACCGCTGAGGGTCGAATAGCCCGTCCATTCACGTATACCCCAAGTATGGCGGCGCTTCGGGTGAGGGAAAACCGTGAACTCAGAGGAAATGTTTCGCAATACAAGATATCCGTTTGATTCTTTTTTTTTTTTTCATTTGATCCCAGGGTAATTTTCTCCTCCAGCAGCGAGCAGGCTTCATATTCACTCTCTGGCACTAACCTTGTGGTTAAACTTTTGGATATTTCACTAAAGTTATCCGATTGCACGTCTAAATGTCCTTTTACTTTTTACTTTTTTTTCTGGCACGCCAAGAACAACAAAGCTCAGGCAGAGACATGTACAGTTCGAACAAAGAGATAGAAGGCTGGAAATGTGAAACGTTTACCTTTGCCACTGCATTTCTAACACGACGAAGAAATATTGATTTATTTATCTGGTGTTCATTATACAAAATACAAATGTTTTCCTTGCTAAATTCAAAACCACAGAGCACTTGTCCGAAGATCCTGTCTCTAGTTTCGCGTACAAATCAAATGAATAGTTTCAAGCTATGATAATGATTTTCAATTGCTCAACGAAAAATAATCATACCAAAGACAATTTGATTTAAGAAGCAAGCAGTTTGCGCTTGGCCGTGACGCTTGCCATAGCTAATGAGTCCTGAACAGCTGGCCAGCTCTTTATCATTCAGTGATGGCGAGAAACGTTTTCCGACCGTGTTATTTTTTTAATGCTTTTTCCTTCTAAACATTATATAGTTACGACTACAGCAAGAGAATGACACTTTACTGACGCGAGTTTGAATCGTGACATCGTCCAGAACTTTGACTTTAGCATGTAGTCCAGTCAGAAGACTGTCATTAGCACACGGCCTAGAACATTCGAATTAGCATTAGTCAAAGCATTGATACTGCTCGTAGTCCTGAAAATGGTCATTAACTGTGATCCCAAAGACTGACATCAAAATTTGGCGCCGACTATTGAGAGAAGTACGTGGTCCAGAATATTGAATACCAACATATGTCCGAGAATATTGAACTCAACGTACGTCCACAAATTTACATTGACACAAAGTGTTTACATCAACGCGGTCCACAACACCGATATCAGTTGGTGGCGCTGATCATTGACATTACATTGGCCTGAACACATTGATATCGACACATGGTTCAGACTGACATCAACACGTGGTCAGGAGCATTGACATTGTCATGTGACCCAAAACATTGTCATTGACACAGTGACCAGACAACAATCATCAACAAACGTTCAAGAACATTGAAGGGACATATGCTCTGTGTCTAAAATCACTCTCCTTGTGAACAGACATTAAATCAGATATTCATTCATTCATTCATTCATTCATATCGCTCTGAATATTGGTATCAACACAATGTCCAGCTGACCTACACCAACACATGGCCCATACCATAGACATTAACAATTGGTCAAGAATATTGACATCGTCAGTGTCCAGAAGATTGACATTCACACAGTGTCTATAAGATCGATGTTTATCCCATGGTCCTGAAAATTGACACCAGCATTGACATCGCCATATAGTACAGAGCGCAGACATTAACACATGGTTCAGATCATTGACGTAACCACACGATCTACAATGCAGACGTCACACCCTTGTCCAAAACGTTAGTAAACACAAACATTGACATCAATACAGACCTTGGTTCTAACACTGACGCATGGTCCAGAGCACTGACATCAGCATATAGTCCAAAGGTGGTCACCAACACATGGCTCAGAAGCTGAGGAGTGTTGAGATGGAAAGAGTGTCAAAATCACCTCTGACCACAAGCACAAGTGCAAACTTACTTTCCACACGCTTCACGGTTCTCTGTGGATTCCTCTATTTTTCTCCTGCTTTTCTGTGCTCATGTATTTGCTCAACAGCTACGGAATACTACATACATCAATACATCTCCTGATTCACAGGAGAGCAGCAGTAGCTGTTGTCCCATGCGTCAAATATGTTCTTAGTCAAAAACAGCTCTGAGAGCATAATACTAGAGGCGAATGCATCAAGCTGTGAAAGCCAGTTACTATCACATCCATCTCACGGAGGTGTGGTATATGGGGTGTGCAACGATGGCACGCCTTACTGTATACTGCATGTGAAAGTAGCCCAGGGAAGGTATGTGCGTGCTCATATTAAACGGCTTTCGGGTGGCTGTGGATTCAGGCACTGGAAAACTGAAGTCTTGTCTCCTACATATAGCTATCTAGCTATCTTTACTGTGGCTTGCTATGTCCATGACCTGGAGGAAAGTTTTATTGACTCGGACACAAACAAAATGCTGATTGTGAACTTCAACACTCCTCTAATCGACGTTTATACCAAGCCAATTAAACATTCTAATTTTCTTGTGAACCGTATTCGAAAACAGCTTACCTACCTGACTGCACCGCATTTGACTTCTTATAGCCGTATAACAATGCACTATACAGACAGTTGGAGAGCATGCATGACGTACATCATTAGTTTTCAACAAATCCGTAATCATGCTGTAGATATATTTTTGAGAGTGGTTTATTCTAACCCACGTACCGCTCTCAAAAGAGCTAAACATGTGTGTATTACTTGTGTCGTCCATCATCTGCTATTATAAACAGTTCGAGTCTCTTTCTCAGCTTTCTCCACCAAAGTCTTATTCATAATGGTCTAAAAGTGCTGCTGTCCGCGCTTCCTAGGCGTAAGAATCCAGTTAAGCTGCCTGGTGGTCTCTTCAACTGCTCTGTACAACGTTATTCTGATTTTCAGCCTCACCTTCACTGTAACCAGTGACGGAATGTGAGGACGCGCGGGATGAAACAGGCGACTGTCCTTTCAGCAGTGATGACTGCAAGGGCTGGTGGCATCACGAAATAAATGCTTCAGATTAATCTTACATGAAAAACTTGGTGTTCCTATCGCCTTCTCTGACACCGAGTGCCATAAGATAGATGGAAAACTAGGGTGCGTGAAAACAAAGAAGGAAAAGCTCGATTTTCAACACGTGCTTTCCAATTACATAGGATTTAAAGCAGCCATAGGTTTGAGGTCGGGCTGGCATTCTGTTTTGTTTCTATATAGTAAGTTCCGATACCATACTGACACCACTTTTATTTATAACATGAATCACCTCCATTCACTTGACCAATATGTTCCTTCGCGGACTTTTCGAAGCATGCATGTCACAAATCGAGGGATTCGTAAGATGAAGAAATTCTTAGCTCGTTTGATATTATGCGAACAAGGTTTACAGTCACATCGTGTTTTTTCCATTCCACTGTGTCACTGGGTCATCCATTGTCCACTGAAGATACTGTCAAGTGCACCCGACAACATTTGTTTATTTGTTCCACTACTTTTGCTGCACATGAGTTTTTTTCGTGTGATGCCAAAAGTCACCATACGCAACCAACGGATTTAAAACACTACAAATAATAAATGCTAGCAGTGTACAGTCTAATAGTATATTTGTTTATGGGCACGGATTAACCTACACACCATACCGATGCACTGATGACAAGACGACAGTGCACCACACTTTACTCTGTGACTTCAGGGAGGACTGTCCAGACAGAGGCGACGAGTCATTCTGTGAATGTTCTTGTGCCGAATTCATGTGCTCGAACAGTCAGTGCATATCATTCAGTCAACAATGTAATCAATACACAGATTGTATGGACGATTCTGATGAGGTTGGGTGCCCCTGACGATGCCACCTACCATGCCCCGATCAAAAAGGAAGACATAAAGCAACGGTTCTATATGGAACTCGACGGTACAGGTTACTTTACCCAACAGCTGATGACCGCTGATCTCTCGTGTCCTCATAGTCACTACAGCTGCATGTCAGAGTGGCTGTACTGTCTGCCTGTCTACACCAGATGTAATGGATTCTTTGACTGTGTATATGGAGAGGACGAGCAAGAGTGTGAGACCATGCGGTGCACTAGTCTCTACCAATGTCAAGCTTCCAAAGTCTGTGTGCATGGATATCATCTGTGTGATGGCTGGAGTCAGTGCCCTCAGCGTGATGATGAAATGATGTGTGACATGAGCTGCCCTGCAGGATGTCGGTGTCAAGGTCATGTTTTCTTATGCTCAAAGCAGTTCCTGCCTGTCCGTTTTCCGAACTTGAGGTATGTGGATGCAAGTGGTTCAAACCTTTCATTGGCTGATTTCAGGGCAAGCACATATCTTGTTGCTTTGATTTTGTCTCATTGTTCTATTCATAATATTTCGCAAACAAAATTTGCAAATTTGAGGTTTCTCAATCTTGCTCATAATGATGTGAAAACTCTTGATATATCTTTTTTCCTTAAAGTGCCAAATCTCAGAAGTCTTTGTATAGAAAACAACCCTCTCAACAAAATAACAAGCGAAACAAGTAACAACGTCATTTATTCATTGAATCGAATAGAGACATTCCAAAACACATATCAACATCTTTCACGATAATATATCTGTATATTTACCTCAAGTGAATACCATGAATGCCTCATTTTGTGCTGTCAAAACAATTGGTCTAACGGGTTTAAAAAATATGCCACAAATCCATGAGTTGGATATAAGGGGAAATGCACTTAGCAATTTTCCGATAGATTTGTTGTCAAGCTCATTTAGGTTACAGCGTATCTTTTCCTCGAACTACAGGATTTGCTGTGAGATTTTGCTTCCCCAAACCCAGAGTGAAGTCCACTGCTCCTCGCCTGATCCTGCACTCCCGTCATGTACAACACTACTACCAACTGATTTGTACCTGGCTTTCTTTTCGCTCACCGGTGTGTGCTCCCTGACAGGCTATGTGGCCTGCTTCATTGCTTCTTCTGCAGTAGTAAAAGCGTGACTGGAAGCGATTTCATGGTAGCCATCGCCCATGTCCAGTTAGCTGATATCTGCATGGGTGTCATGTCACCATTATAGTGGTGGTCGCGGCCTCACGTTTCGTGGACACTACGTCCAGATTGAACAACGGTGGACCAACAGTCTCACTTGTCAACTGGCTGGATTTCTTTTCGTTTTGTCCACCACAGTGTCGCCGATGATTATCTGGTTCATCACTCTCTATCACTTCACCGCCTCCCGTTTCTTTAACGATTCATGGAAAGGCAGCAAATATTCTACATCCGTAGCTTTTGTGGTAATGTGGATACTGGGATCCTATTGGCGTTGATTCCATTCCTTCCTGGATTGTCACACTGGGGCCTTCAGGGCCAGTCAGGCCTGTGTCGTCTGGGTTTAGTTGATCATTATGACTCGAGACAAAGATTCAGTTGGTTTACTGTTATTATAGCGATTAATTTACTGTTGTGTTCAATGATCGGAGCTGGACAAAGTGTCATCTTCATAAGAACACCAAAATACAGGATAGCACTCAACCGTGCGCAGAGGTTCATTTATGTTTCGTTTCAGGTGATGAGAAGAATGGCGGTCGCTCCTACTGTTTGCTGGTTTGCGTTCGGGGTGACTATGATGATTTATGTATGTGGCGTTGCTGTTTTGAAGAAAATCCACGAGATGATTGCTGTTTTCATATTACCATTCAGCTCTGCTCTAAACCCATTGTTGTACGTGTTGACTGTAGTCACGCAGAGGCGATGTCACCGACAAGAAATTAAACTGCTTAAAGTCTTAAAGTCTCGTGTACAGAGAGGGAAACATGCATCTCAGCACAACATGAATAGATAAACGACGAGCACATTCTACTGTTGTGTAACTATGTATGTGTTGGTTTGTGTGTCTTTTACTGAAAGTAATTGATCCTCGCGGATCTTCACACATTCATCTGAAGCGTAAGTCAATTCGGTTTTATTTCTTACACCCTCTTATAACAAAGGCACGACACTAAATGATACCAAGGGTCACTCAATATCTGCTCTTACCCACTTTGCCAAGGACCAGCCATATTCGTAATGCCCAAGAGGAATTTCTGACGAATGAATGCCATTTCACACTGATGCACAAACACTAACGTACAGTGGTGCGTAAATACGAATGTTTATTGATGTACAGTAGTGTAATGTGCAGCCGTACACTGATGGCACAGACAGTGCAATGACGCCGCAATATTTCAGCTAGGATCAGGAATCTGTCATCGCTCTAACAGACAATCCTAATTCATTCTGAGCTACCACCCACATGAACACTGACTTAGGTCACATGATTACCCTCCCCACCCCACTCCACCCCCCTTTCCCCATAAGATGAACCTACATCATTATTAGTTGTCCCAAGACCCCCTAACTGACAATCCTTGTTCATTCTGGGCTGTCTATCACAGGAACATCAAGGTAATCCACTGCCATGGGCTCCACGATCCCAGCTGCTCTCAATAGGACACAACCTAACTACCCGGGATCCAACAACCTGAGTTCATTCTCAGTTGTCCTCCCTAGAAACAGCGACTTAAGCTCTAGTGACCAGTCGCCCTCTACCAGATTACCCTTGCTTAATCAAGGTTGTTATCCACCTACAAACTGAATGAAATCAACATCCTATTGGTCCATTCCAGTAACATTTTGCAGTGTTGCAAGATAATTCTGACGTGGGACCACAAGAGGACTGTTTGCAGTAAAATGTTTACCAGTTTTGAAAGTCAGGCTACAGAGTCAATAAAATCTTTTGATCTGATTCCATTGTTTATTTCTTAGTATTACATTCACAGCCTGAAATTGTTCCCGTTTTATAGAGGAACCACTGTTTTAAAACATACATGTCCTCTATCATACTGTTGAAATAAAATCGCGTTCATTGGTAAGAGCTACAAATACTGTAGCGCCGTAGTTCGGTCTACATGTATGACTTTCTTGACTTAGTCCTCTTCGGTCCGATCGGAACACAGGATCCGCACTGCAGATCTCCATCTCGTTCTGTCTTGGGCTGTTCTCTTGGCTTCACCCCAGATCATGCTGGTGAACTTGAGTTCTGCCTGCAGAGTTCTTCTCCAGTTGGTGACTGGTCGTCCCCTCTTCCGCTTCCCCTGTGGGTTCCAGTCCAAGGCATGGCGTGGGATATGGGCCTGTCCTCTACGCAGGGTGTGTCCAACCCAACCCCACTTCCTCATCTGGATGTTCTTGGTGATTGGGTCTTGCTTCGTCCGGCGCATGAGTTCCTCGTTGGAGATTCGCTCCGGCCATCTGATGCGCAGGATCTGGCGAAGACAGGTTTAATGAAGACTTGCAACTTGCTGTCCAGGCTCTTTGTGCGTCTCCAGGTCTCCCAACCGTACAATGACACGGACTTGCTACTATTTAATTGTATGGTTTTCCCCAATGTTTCAAACAGTCCTAAATAACAATGAAAAAGTGCGAAGATCTTGGAAGGCATCCACACCTGGTTCACCAACACGCAAAAGAAGACATGTTCACGCTTCCTCCTTACACATTGCCATGTTGATGGCGCATTTTCCAATGTGTACTAGCCTGGCTACAGATCAATTGCCTCTTTTCAGCAAACGACAATCGACTCTCTTATTCTGGACACTGACATTTAAGTCCAAAAGTTTGGGCTTGTAGTCAGGAAAGGTCTGTTTCTGTCAGAATTCTAAATTACAGTAAAATACTGGAACGATGCAGAGCACTTTTGAACAAGGTGCAACGCTGCTGCTGCTGTGGTCCTTGCACTGTGTGGGAGCGATTCAAAATACATGACTGTGAAATAGCTGTCCTGAAGTAATTCGTCGTGGCAGTATTCTGCCGTATAGTATGTAGCCTATCATGTCTCGGTAAACTCCTGCTATGTAAATGGATTTAATTAAATATCTTGAGTTTTAACGCTCAAACCAGTTCTGCAACTTTTCCAATGATTTCTGCACTCAGCCTTTAAGTCAAGACAAAATGCCTCGAGTCCAACTCAGGGGAACAACTCAGCGTTGGAGAGCTCCTTCGAGTAGTGTCCTGGATTATAAAAGGCTTTGTCTAACTAGTTCTAGAGGTCACAAAACGTCAAACTGCAAAGTTTGAAGTTTTGGCAGTTCTTACTAAGAATGTTCTGTTGCTGAGAGCATGTGTATTCAGGAGGTGTATTTTGCTAAGGACATCTCTGAGTTTATCGTTTAAGGAGTTTATAAGATGGAGACGATGTATTCTAACGGCTTCAAAATACACAAGGAAGGTATATACGCTACCATGTAGTCTGAATACTGGAAACTAGTCTGTCCAGGAGCTTCCGATGGATTAGCTCTTTAAATCATTAAAAATTCAAGTTCTGATTTACCTGAGGCATAAATTTCAGACTATTTTTGCTGGTTGCAGACCACACATCCATCTGAAAATACAGAGCGCTTCTCGCATAGAAGGCAAAAGATGACTGTCCCCTCAGTAAACGACTTCTCCCTTATGGAAACTTTAACTTCGGAAAAATCCATGTCGCGCGTCGTGTGTTCGACAACAGCGCAAAAAAAAAAAATGAAAAGAAAAAAAAAGGGGAGGCAGACGTAGGAGTATCCTTTATTCAAATTGTGACAGAATGTTTATCCATTCGACGTTTTTATTTGTACTCGGACCAAGCCTTTATACACCGACGACAGGAAGTCTGTATTGGCCAAGACGAAAAGCTAGCGACTACACAACACACAAACCAATGGGTGCGCAGAAAGAGAGACAAAATACGTCGCAGTCACAAACTGGAATGGGACTCGTGATTTCTCATCGAACTCTTCAAAAAGCTCCAAAACATGTTCTCATGCAAGAAATCGCCATACTGTGTTTGAAAGGGTAGAAAACTACTCAATCGCTGAAAGGGGGCTTACTCCATCGATTCCTTTTGGGTGGGCAGTCTATACGTTGAATAGTTTCTCTCGCTATTGTTGTCTCTGCTTTTCTTTTTTCTTTGCCCTCAGGGAAGGAAAATCAGAAGGAATTTTAGTTTTACATGTTGAATCCCAAGTCAGGAAAGTAATCCTTCTTCTTTCTTGTCACGTACAAAGTGATGTGTGAAGGATTATTTTTTCTTGTCCCTGTTCAGATCACAAACAGATAATTTCTTTGTTTGTCCCAAAGTGCGTATGATAGAGTGTAAACGTACAATGTTAATGTATGCTGATCAAGCAGTTAACCAACTCTTGTACCTAGCTGTACAGTGTACATGTATGCTAATCAAGCAGTTAGCCAACTCTTGCTCCTAGTTGTACAGTGTACATGTATATCAATCAAGCAGTCAGCCAACTCTTTACCTAGCTGTACCGTGTAAATGTGTATATTAATCAAGCAGTTAGCCAACTCTTGTACCTAGCTGTACAGTGTACATTTATATATAATGAAGCAGTTACCCAACTCTTGTACCTAGTTGTACCGTGTAAATGCATGTTAATCAAGCAGTTAGCCAATTCTTGTACCTAGCTGTACAGTGTACATGCATGTTAATCAAGCAGTTAGCCAACTCTTGTACCTAGCTGTACAGTGTACATGCATGTTAATCAAGCAGTTAGCCAACTCTTGTACCAAGTTGTACAGTGTACATGTATATTAATCAAGCAGTTAGCCAACTCTTGTACCTAGCTGTCTAGTTTACATGTATGTTACATGTTAATTAAGCACTTAGCCAACTCTTGTACCTAACTGTACAGTGTACATGTATATATTAATTAAGCAGATAGCCAACTCTTGTACCTAGCTGTACAGTTTACATGTATGTTACATGTTAATCAAGCAGTTAGCCAACTCTTGTACCTAGCTGTACAGTGTACATATATCAAGCAGTTAGCCAACTCTTGCACCTAGTTGCTCTTCCAGTGTGTAGTGGTCTCGAAGAACAACCCCTCTATTTCCTGAACTCCCTTTTCTCCCTTCCTCCCTCCACCCTGCCCCTTATTTTCTTTCTTTGACGTGTTTAACACTAAAGGTGTACCGAGCAACATCTGTTTGCATATTTTCCTAACATTGCATTATTTTTGTGTGCGTCGTTCTCCTTTTGTTATATGAACGTAATCGTCGTAGTTTGTTTGTAAAATTATCTCTGTTTCTTTGTTTCCTGTGTTACTATCGGAGTTTTGATGTGTGTTTCCAATATCGTTAACAGATGAAAATTTGTTAATTTTTCTTTTCAATAATTGTGAAAATAAAATGAACGTGAACATATTGTTTGCGTGTTAACATGATTATTGGAAGCTTCATCTTTGCCGGGGCAATTTACATGGTTTACCGACAGACTGCGTTATTAGTCATGAAAAAAAATTCTGTTAATCCTATTGAAACCAAAATCCATACTGTTGGCCTTGTTTGGATTATCAGGGGCTAGCTTTGCGAAAAAAAAAAAAAAAAGACTAGACAGAAGAAACAAGTTTCAGTGTTGTAGTCGAAAACAGTTTCTCTCTCTCTCTCTCTCTCTCTCTCTCTCTCTCTCTCTCTCTCTCTCTCTCTCTCTCTCTCTCTCTCTCAACATTTATGACAAACTAACTCAAGACCAGAAAGATAGTCAAAAATTTTGGAACATGATTAAAGGATTAAGTAAAAAGAGGACATCTAATCCTCAAATTACACCAAGGCAATGGAAGGATCATTTTGAGAGCTTATTAAACCCCACAAGGAAATAGACAAAACCAGGATTTCGAAATAAAACAGTTAGTATAACATAACCCACCAGCAAACCCTAATGTTGAAGTTGACCTGGCAAATTCTGAATGGTTAAATGTGCCTTGTTTAGATGATGAAATAACGGAAAATGAGGTCATTACAGCTATAAATAAACTCAAGAAAGGAAAGGCAGCTGGAATTGATGGCATTCCACCTGAATTCCTAAAAGAAGTAGGACAAAAGTTATCCCCCTTTTTAACTAAATTATTCAATAAGCTATTCGAAACCAGTTACTTTCCTACTGAATGGACTAAAGCTATTATAATACCACTACACAGAAGGGCGATAAAGAAAACCCAGGGATTTACAGAGGCATATCTCTTTTATGCATAACCAGCAAGATTTTCACAGCAATTTTGAATAGAAGATTATATAACTGGGCAGAACAGGAGAATAAAATAAGTAAAGAACAAGCTGGTTTTAGGAAAGGCTACTCAACAGTAGACCATATACATACGCTTACTTCAATGATAAGCAACTGCCTTTATGGGAGACGAAGAAGCAAGTTATATATAGCCTTCATTGATTTCCAAAAGGCATTTGACACAGTTAACAGAGAAAAGCTTTGGGAGGTATTGAAAAACACAACATTTCTACTAAGATGTTAAACATGTTTAAAAGGCATATATAAAAAAGTCCAAGCTTGCGTCAGATGTAGTTCAGGACTGACAGATATCTTCGACTGCCCTTTAGGAGTGAAGCAGGGATGCTTATTATCTCCCCTGATCTTCTCATTATTAATATCTGAAGTTGCAGAAAATGTAGTAAGAAAAGGTAGACATGGGTATCAGTTCATTACTGGAACGCCAGAAATATTTATACTACTATTTCCAGACGACATCGCATTAATTTCTTTAACCCCAGCTGGATTACAGAATCAAATTAAGAACTTACAAGAGACATCTGATACACTAGGACTAACTGTAAATCTTCAAAAGACTAAAATTATGGTATTCAGAAAGGGAGGATATCTAGGGAGGAGAGAAATTATGGTATTCAGAAAGGAGGATATCTAGGGAGGAGAGAGAAATGGTTCTATAAAAGGGAGGAAATTGAGGTAGTAAATAATTATAAATATTTAGGGTACACACTTACAACAAAACTTTCAGTAGACATATCACTAGCCGAATACGCTGGTAGAGCTAAAGGCAAAGTGGCTGAAGTAATGAAAACTATGTATACTTTAGGACACGTAGACAAAAAAATCTATTTTAAACTCTTTGATACGCAAGTGAAATCACTATTAATGTATGCAGCAGAAATATGGGGTTTAACTAGTTACAGAGCGGTAGAAAACATACACTTATTTATTCGTATGTAAAAAGTTCTTAGGAGTAGGTAAAAAAAAAAACGCCAAACCATCTAGTATATGGAGAATTAGGTAGATATCCGCTAATTGTGAATAGTACAATTAGGGCAATACGCTATTGGTTCAGAATTCTGAAGATGGACCCAAATAGATTACCTAGACTAGCTTACGAAAGAGAGAAAACCGAAATAAATAGATACATAATTGGGCGTTCGGCATAAAAAATTGTCTAGACCGTTTTGGATTTTCAGAAGTTTGGTTATTCGAAGGAGTAGTAATGAAAATAGCTTCATTGCTTTACTGAAACAAAGAATGATAGACTGTTACAAACAAAACTGGCATGAAAAGAATGAAAATAGTGATCGTTTTCTAATTTACAACACATTTAAATTTCTTCATCAAACAGAAAAATATCTGCATGTAATTACCATTGCTAAATTTAGAAATGCTCTGACAAGGCTAAGAACAGGTACAAGTGAACTCCATGTCAATAAAAAAATACACTGACAGTACAGCATTAACATCTTGCCCTTTTTGTCCCGAAGTAGAAACTGAACTTCATTTCTTAACAGCATGTCCCAGTTATATACATTTAGAGCTAAATATATCCACAAGCACTTTAATAATATGCAAACTATCACCCTTCACAGAATATTACAGAATGACAATATTGAAATACTACGAGACATTGCTATGTTCACTTACTATGCTATGAAACACAGAGAGAAGCTGATGCAATCAACATAAACATAGTAAGATAAGAGTACATAGCGACGCATGGAGTACAAGCCAGATATCAGTGAACAGCAAAAGCGGCCAAATAGCAGGCTTTGAGTGCGAGCCACGCTGTACGGAAAGAAAAGAGGCAGATTAAGGAATTGCTACCTCGTTGAACTATTCTATATTAACCTTATGTTCTATGTGTGTATAAACACATGTTGTTAGTACTCTTTAATTAGGTCTATAGTGGTTAATTGCTAAATTCAAGTGTATTATGTGTACATGTAAAAATGGGAGTAATGGTGTCTGTGTGACCCAATTTGACACGGATTCTTTGTGTATGGACAGGGTGTCTCACAATAAATGGCGCGGCGGATTCTCCGCGCGTGAATTCTGAATTCTGAATTCTCTCTCTCTCTCTCTCTCTCTCTCTAAGTTTCCTCCCGTGCGTCCTAAAGATGAACCCGTTGAACAGGTTACATATCTCAAAGTGCTAGGAATAACGATTGATAACAATATTAGTTGGCAAGCTCACATAGCCTCACTGTGCAAAAAAGTCTCAAAGTCTATCAACTCTCCAAAATCAAACGTTTCCTCGACTTGCATTCACGCAAGCTCTTTTTTCAGTCTCATATTCAATCATACATAGACTATGGGTCTACTCTATGGCACTCTGATAGCGCTAATATCCTCAAACCATTGCTAAGCATACACAAGCGAGCACTCAAATTAGTCCTCCTAAAAACACTAGTCTCCTAGACTCAGACTATGAAAAGGTTCAAGTTCTCTCCCTTAAGTCTGAGATTAGAATACAACAAAGGGATCATAATGCACAGAATTGTCTGGGAAGGCACCTTCAACATAAGTTCACATATTCTCAATTAATTCCTCAAGGACTCTACTCAAACTTCATGTCCCTGTTCCTAGAATTGAATTATTCAAATCCAGTTTAACTTATTCAGGTTCCTGTCAATGGAACTCGCTCCCTGAGTCAGCCAAACAACACCAATGCGCATCAACCTTCAAACACCATTATTTCAACCATCTTTTGTGCCAATACCTACATACTCCGCCATAAATCTACCACCAACCACTGCCACTCTCTTTGCCTTCTGTATGAACCTGACTATTAAGAAAGGTTTTGTACTTGAAATGCGCATGCTATTTTGTTTAATAAGTATGTCTGATGTTAGTATGCGCGCACGCGCGCGCGCGTCTGTGTGTGTGTGTGTGTGTGTGTGTGTGTGTGTGTGTGTGTGTGTGTGTGTGTGTGTGTGTGTGTGTGTGTGTTCCTACTACCTCTTGCCTGCTTGTCACTATGTCGTAATGCTTGTATTTTTATGCGATTCTCTCTCTACATTACGGTAAGGGTATGTTGATTTGTCAGTATGAATGATACATATTGAAACGACGTATGTACGACAAAGACAGATTGTGAGACTGGGGCCTCGGCCTAAAATCTTCATCCTTGAGTGCTAGATCTCTCTCTCTCTCTCTCTCTCTCTCTCTCTCTCTCTCTCTCTCTCTCTCTCTCTCTCTCTCGGTTCTGCTGGAATGACTTGATTCATTACCCATATGACCCCCTCCCTCCCCCCCCCCCCCCCCCCCCCCCCCTTTACCCCCGTGGTGACGGGGCTATCATTATGCTTTTTTTTTAATCTCCATTTGTGCTTCTTTTTTTTTTTCCTGGTGGCTCAAAATCGATCGTCTTGCATCCCTTTGGTTTCTTTTGTTCGTCAGATTGTTCTGACCATGCTCACATGCTCTTTCCTGCACCCCACTCTCGCATCTTTCTCCCTCTCCCTCCCTCCCTTCCTCTCTCTCTCACTCTCTCTCTCTCTCTCTCTCTCTCTCTCTCTCTCTCTCTCTCTTCCTTGCACTCCTTTCGCTCCTGCGTCTATCTCCCCCCCCCCCCCCCCCCCCCCCCCTATCTCTCTCTCAATCCTTCTCTCACCCCCCCCCCCCCCCCCCCCCCCCCCCCCACCCCCCCCCCCCCCTCCTTCTCTCATTTACTTTTTTTTTGTTTAATTCCGTATCCAATTTTTCTTCTAGCCACTTTTTGCATGCTTCTTTTATTGCCTCATTTTTTTTTTTTTTTTTTTTTTGTATTGTTGACCCTACTCAGGGCGAGGACTGGATGTATAAAAAGCACATCAGTGCTTATCCTCGTGAATAAAGAATTTTGTCTTCTCTTGTCTTGCCTTCTCTCTCTCTCTCTCTCTCTCTCTCTCTCTCTCTCTCTCTCTCTCTCTCTCTCTCTCTCTCTCTCCCCTGCACTCCTTTCGCTCCTGCGTCTATCCCCCCCCCCCCCCCCTCTCTCTCTCTTTCTCTCATTTACTTTTTTTTTTTTTCTGTTTAATTCCGTATCTAATTTTTGTTCTAGCTACTTTTTGCATGCTTCTTTTATTGCCTCATTTTTTTGTATTGTTGACCCTACTCAGGGCGAGGACTGGATGTAAAAAAGCACATCAGTGCTTATCCTCGTAAATAAAGAATTTTGTCTCTTCTCTTGTCTCTCTCTCTCTCTCTCTCTCTCTCTCTCTCTCTCTCTCTCTCTCTCTCTCTCTCTCACCATATATATATATATATATATTGAATTATAAACAAAGCTTGCTCTTATGTCTCAGATTGTAGAAATAAGGGGGTGATAAGCCTTCAT
Source organism: Conus betulinus (assembly GCA_016801955.1). Taxonomy (NCBI): domain Eukaryota; kingdom Metazoa; phylum Mollusca; class Gastropoda; order Neogastropoda; family Conidae; genus Conus; species Conus betulinus. The sequence continues at coordinate 376,835 of JADBJO010001375.1, read as the reverse complement.
ATCTGCAGTGGTAGATGATTCTGCCTAACTGACAGTATGTGCTTGAGTGGGTGAATGGGGAATAATAAATGCTTCTCAAAATGAACCTTCAGCAAGTTTATAGTCTCCGAAGCGGGAGACCATCTCCAATGGGGAGGAAGCTCACTAACATATAACTCTACAATCTGAGACATAAGAGCAAGCTTTGTTTATAATTCAATATTTCTTGCAGTCATTGCAACACTTAGCTGCTCTGTAAGTTGCTGGAATGGTGCTCGGTACTTATCCTTGGAATTCATTGTTTTATTTTATATATATATATATATATATATATATATATATATATACATACATACATACATACATACATACATACATACATACATACATACATACATACATACATACATACATACATACATACACATACATACATACATACCCATGTGTATGAATATATGCCATGGCTGAAACGGTTTGGAAATACGATCCGAGCGACAGCATTTGAACATTTTTGACAAAATCAAAGCATAAAGTGAAGCGCTTAAATTTTAGAGTTTGGAGGAATCTCTTAAATGAATCCAACATTCTCTGCAGAAAACATTTTTGATTAAAAGCATTGTATAATTTTGAAACAAACATATTTACCAACTAATTTAGATTTAAACTCTGAGAGAAATATCAACATTGCAACAAAACTGACGATGAGTTTCACTTGGTTTATGATTATACATTTCAGAATAATCTACAAAATAGTTTCTTGTATCGGGTAAAAGAAAAACACCCACAGGAATTGAAAGGGAAGATGATAGTAACTGGATAGATAGATGACAGAGACCAACAGACTCACCTGATTATTTAGAAAAGTACGGATGAAATAGAAAAAAAAAAGATCAGTGAGTTTTTGTTATCCTTCTAGAGTAAAGTGCTGTCGAATAGGAGATTTAAAAAAAAATTATAGCGGTCTTCTTCTTCTTCGTCGTCGTCGTCGTCGTCGTTGTCGTCGTCGTCGTGTCGTCATTGTCGCCGCTGTTGTCCACAGAGAGAGAGAGAGAGAGAGAGAGAGAGAGAGAGAGAGAGAGGAGAGAGAGAGAGAGACAGAGACAGAGAGAGACAGAGAGAGACAGACAGACAGACAGAAAGAAACAAAAAAAGTGCGCGTGATTGCTTACGCACGCATCTATCTAAATGTATACCAGTGTCCTTTATTAAGTTTTTGACAATATGTTTGGCCATTATATATATTATATGACGGAGGAAGAATTAGAACTTCTGGTTTTCCCCCAACTTCTTATTTGTTCCACTTACTTGGTCAATCAGAGGGAGACTGCATCTCTTAGGAAATCCAAATAAAGGCTGTTCTACATATTTCTCAGCTGCTGTCAGCACAGATGTGACCAACGATGCGTGGATTATCAAACGGTAGAACTGACCACTCTGCCTGTTGACACCTTATGACCTCCATGATATCCTCAAATGGATCCTTAATCATTAAGTACAAAGTTAGTTTCAAACCGAGGTGACTAAGGGCGGAAAATGTTTAAAAGACATGGTATAGGTTCCGCCAGACAATACAGAAAAAACAGACCACAGGACAAAACACAATGCATTTCGACCTCTTGGGTCTTCTTCAGGCAAAACCAAACAACAATAAGAACAATGAAAACGATGATCGAGCAACCACTTATCTTCCCATAGTCGGCCCAAATGGGCATTGGACCTTCCCCCTTGCATCTTTTCTTATTGATTTTATTTTCTACCCGACTTATTTCCTCTCTGTGGGGGCCGGAATAGGTCAGTGGTAGAACACCGGACTCGTAATCTTGGGGTTGCGGGTTCGAATCTCCGCCGGGCCGTTTTCGGTAGAGGGGGATTTTTCCCTCGTGGTTAACATTGGTTCTGACTCCATTTCCCGTACAGTCCTTCGAATGAGACTATAAACTGAGGTTCCGTTTGTGAACGCACACATAACATCTTGCACACACACGTCAAATCCCATCACCAACTTTCGGAAGAGAAGGCCAGTTTGGCCGTTGGTATGGATGACACGTTACAAATAGCATGCACCTTCCCCGAAGATGGAGAATGGCTGCCTTAATGGCGGGATAACAAACGGTCATGCACACGAAATTCCACTCCCTTTGTTTGGTAGATGGGATTAATCCTTGCCTGTCTATACAGGGAGTGTCCGCAGCAGTATCAGTCTGCGTACGTAAAAAAAAAAAAAATAATAACAATAAAATAAAATAAAATAAATTCCTCTCTCTGTCCTGTTCTCTCATTTTGCTTCTCTGCTTTTCACTGGTCGCAACGGGTTCCGATGGATTTTGCTTTTGAGTCCTTAGTGTTAATAATATCGTAGAATTATCAGGTGGAATAACTCCGTTGGATGTCAAGGAAAGACCGACTCAATCAGCCTGGTACTACTGAGGAGTCCTCATCAGCGGGGAGAAGTTGATTCTGGACAGCAATGTAAACGATTCTGTTGTCAAGACGGAGTGTAGCTGTATGCTGCTCGTGAAGGATTTAATAGTAATATTCGAAAATCCTCTCTCTCTCTCTCTCTCTCTCTCTCTCTCTCTCTCTCTCTCTCGCTCGCTCGCTCGCTCCCCTAGATTCATCTCACTCTTCGTTTTTTTCTTTTGTTGGTTTCAGAGTTTTGTTTTGGTTTTCGGGTACTGTAGAAAGGCAAAAGGAACGTGCAGTAAAGACTCGCTAAAGCTCAGTTTCCACCTGCATCATTCGTGCAGTTCGTGCGGTGCGTTGGTTCCCTTGCACCTCCCTCCACACACCTCCTCCCACTCTCTCACCCCACCACACGTATGTCTGAACAATTTGTATTGTCGCGGAGAGAGAGAGAGAGAGAGAGAGAGAGGGGGGGGGGAGGTGGTGGATGCCTCTACTGGATGTAACGCTGGAGAGAAAGATGATGAGGAGGGGGAAGATAGTCCGGGTTTGATACTTTTAGAATGTCGGAGTTTGCAATCTCCTTCCCCACCCCACCCCACCCTACCCCACCCCCGGACTCTAATCCTCCCACCAATCGACAGATTGAGTCACCTTTTCGATTATTTTCTTGGCTGTCAGTATGTGAAACACCGCCATGTTAGAGGAGTGAGTCTGTCTGGTTGGAGAATCCACCCACTAACTGAAAGACTCTTGACAGCTGTGTGTGTGTGTTTGGGGGGGGGGGGGGGGGGGGGTGGGGGGGGGGGGGGGGGGGGTAAGGGTTGGTAGCGGGGGGGGGGGGGGGGGGGGGCAGGAATTCATCAGTAATTGGATGGACACAAGCTTTCCATTGCCCGCTGCAAATCGGATTTTCAATATATGTCTTCTATTTGACCCCTCCGTCTTTTGACCCTGCTATGCTTACAAGTCCTATCAATCACCAGCTGCAGTGTGTGCGTGGGTTTGAAGGAGAACAGGAACATATTTCATTGCCATATGAAAACCAGAGGTTTTGTGGGGAACACGTGATCAGGTTTAAGACATTCAATGAAACGTATTCCCGACATAGTCACGTCTTGTAACATAACGAGAGCAGCAGAAAGAAATGTGTGTGTGTTACTTTACTCATCAGGAGGTCATTTGACTACCTAACGGAGCAGATGTTCGTCCAGCTCTTCAAGAGCCTAGTGCGGCCTATCCTGGAATATGGACACAGCGTCTGGCAGCCGTGCCAGAAACACTTTGCAGTCACATCGAGGACGTACAGCGGCGAGCCACAAAAACGCTGGGATCCTTGAAGAACAAGCCGTATCCAGAGAGGCTGAGAGCCCTAGGACTGCCCACACGGGACATCGTCGACTAAGGGGCGACATGATGGAGGTATTCAAGTACCTTCATGGCTATTATGAAGTCCAGCAAAGGAACTGACACTGGCTACCGGGAGGGTCATCCGTGGGCACTCTCTCAAGCTGCAGAAGACAGGTACCAACTGGACCTCAGGGGGAACTACTTCGCTCACAGAGTGGTATCAACTTGGAACAGTCTCCCTGAGGCGGTTGTGACAGAAGAAAAAGAAAACACCCGAAGGTGGTGGGGAGGACCCCCAGAGAAGCACTGTCTTTTACCTGCCTTTAGAACAGTCCTGTACCACCCTTGGAGGCCTGCGCTGTGTTGACGATGGTTACAGGCACGCGCAGGATACTCCATTAAGATATCAAGGGACATAACTGCTCCTGAACAGAGGTGAATCAGACTACAGGATGCAACTCATTACAGCCTTAAAGTAGCATCCCCATGGGTTTTCCAGCCCGTATTTCATAACTGCAAAGCCCATCGGCAAAAAAAAAAAAAAAAAAAAAAAAAAAAAAAAAACCCACCCCAGCTGTTTAGCACACCCCTCAGACCCAACCACCCCTGCCCACAGACAGATGAAGACAGTGCCACTCCAGACACAGCCAAGCTTTCGCCATACGGTCTTATGTACTCTCAAGAGAGAATCCAAAGTTGTAGTCTTTCCCACTGTCAACAGGACTTTCCCTGTGGTCAGTGGGTCTTTCCTCACCGTCACTGGACCTTTCTCCAGGGTCAGCCTAGTCAAGGCAAAGGCAAGCGCCATCTACCAACGCCTTCAAGAGTCGACTGGACCACCACTGGAGGCACCTACCCAGCCTGTACGAGCCAGAGTGCCAAACTAGCTCATTCAGTCTTGCAAGCCGCGCATGACAGACACTTAGTGAGAGTTACAAAAGGACCTACGAACAAATCTTAAAGGTCTCAATCGTCGAATAAGTCAAGTCAACAGTTGTGATAGCCCACCGGGGAAAATGTTAGGCCTGTAATCCCAGGATAATAGGCCTAACTGTTTTCCCTCTTTTCGCTACTTTCCCCAAGAATCATAGCTCTGGTAATTTTTCGTTATTTTCCTTGAGGTCTTTTGATTCTAGTATGCTCCCATGTGTGCCATTCACTGCAGTCGTCATGTGTGCCATACTACTGTGTGTGTTAGCGCAGGCCTATGTGTGTGTCAGAAAATGTCTGAGAGAGAGAGAGAGAGAGAGAGAGAGAGAGAGAGAGATCCCCGACACCGAGTGCCAACCACACCCCCTCATCCCTAGCTTTAAAGCTCAAGGCGGAAAATTAAAGAAAAAAACTGACAACTGAAAAAAAACTTAGACTCTGATCGTCAAGCTCTTCGCAGAAAGAGTGCTTCGAGTTTCTCTCAGGGAAATTACCGTGAAAAGAAACCTACTATGTACAGACATTCCAACAATGAGACAACAGCCAATGTTTCATGTCTCAAGTCACACAGCTTCACATTCACATAGCTTGTGTTTACATCCGAGCCAATACTTATAAATCCTGGTTTTGCAGATATTCTTTATGCGGAAACAATGTTTTGGTTCTATACATAAAACCTTCGTCATACAATGGAAAAACACTCGTGGCGTCCGCGGATTCGATGGGAATAGTATCAGCTGACATAAGTCGAGTCAAACTTCCATCATTTCCTGTCACGTGAAGAGCTAATCAACATGGCGACTAGAAACGAATTCTCCCCGTCATGGTCATCTGTCTTCAATTTTGATAGTCTGTAAGTGTATTGAGTATGATCACCATTTATATTAATATTAAATGAAATGTGTAAAGAGTTTGCTGTTAGGTTTTCATTGGATGTGGCTTGTCTTCGATCATCAGAAAACAAACCAAAAGCCAACGCCTTCAAGAATCTGGGTCAACTCAAAACAGGATGTGCTCGACTTGATAGACAAACAGTAACACGACAGGCTGCTATACTTGTAATCTGAACAGAAGCTTGTACGTGTGCACAACATAAATATTGGCCTGCATCTTATCAGAAGTAGAACCATGACGTTGTGTTAATCGCAAGGGCTTGGAAAGATTCGACCTTGCATTAGGTTGAACGTAGACGTAGCAACGAGTTGATATACAAAACGGAAATGTGCGGAAAAAAATGTGGGGTTTTTTTTTTTTTTTTTTGGTTTGTGTGTGTGTGTGTTTTTTTTTTGTTTTTTTTTTTTATGGGAGCATTATAAACGAATGTAGACATTTTTGTTGTGCTTTTATAATTTATAGGTACGACGATTGGATTTGGGGTCCAAGGCTGCCTTATCTTTTGCCTTTCAGTTGTCAGTATGCTGATGTCATGTACTATTTTCAGTCAAAAGTAGTGGAGGAAGAAGGCCGGAATAGTTCAGTTGGTAGAGCGCCGGACTCGTAATCATGGGGTTTCAGGTTCACATCTCTGCCGTGCTGTTTCGGTACAGGGGGATTTTTCCCTCGGAGTTAACATTGGTTCTGACTCTATTCTCCATACAGTCCTTCGAATGAGACTATAAACTGAGGCTCCTGTGTGAACGCACGCACAACAGGTTGCACACACGTCAAATCCCATCACCAACTTTCGGAAGTGAAGGCAGTTTGGCCGTTGGTATGGATGACACATTACACATAGCATGCACCTTCCCCGAAGTTGGAGTATGGCTGCCTTAATGGCTGGATAAAAAATGATCTTACACACTAAAGTGTCAGAATAATCAACATGATGATTGTGGACACTGAAAGAAAGAAGGGAAGGTGTTATGTTTTAGGCCTAACAACAAGCAATAATCAAACCAACAGCCGTTTGGTGGAATCCATCTTCTGTATTGACGTGACAACGGATTCATTAACATAACAACACCAGAGTGGCATCCCTTGATGGGCGTCGATTGATAGACCATGAAAGCCAGTTCTTAACACTCCTCCACCCATAGATGAAAGTATGGGCGATAAAGTGCTTTAGCACAATGGAATAAATAAAACATAAACAAATAACAAAAAAACTGCATAACTGTAAAATAATACAGTTGCATAGATTTAGACATTTTCTGTTTGACCAGGTGCTTCACCAGCATATCAAAGATTGTCTACAACTCAGTGGAATAGTCAACTCTTTTAGCTCTTCAGTAACCTTGGAACACAAAACCTTGGCCCTGTTTCATAGTCTTTCAAAAATATGCTGGTTGTCACCTTTCTCTCAGAGAAAAGTTCTCGTTTTGCTTGCTGTATGCCTGGTGGTACCACTGATGCTTTAGACTGGTTTTCAGCCCGGTGATACTGGTCATGCTGGGTTTCATTGTCTGCCTGTTCCTGGACAGAAGGTGGCAGCACACCTGGCTGCACTGAGGTACTGCATGGCTCCACAGAATCAGACATCCCCCCCTTCTCTCAGGCAAATCTGGGCATGGAAAAGAAACCCTTGATGATGATGATCCAGCTGGATAATACCGTGAACCAGCAGTTGTCTTCTCTTGTTCTGCAATACTGTCTTTCTTGCAGTGTCGTTTCTGGATATGATCAACATGACATCTGACAACACGCCCATTTTCCAACTGCACAACATAGGAGACTGGACCTGACACCTTAACAATAACTTCTGGAATCCCTTCAGTACTTGGCACCCATAACAAAAAGTTCTGCACACTAACTGAACTGCCAACAGCAAATGAACGTTCATGTGACTTTCTGTCATGATCTTCCTTCATTTGTTTTTGTTTCTTCTGAACCTTCCCTTGCAGAGTTGGATGCAGAAGGTCCAGTCTAGTCTTCAGTTTCCGCTGAAACAACAGCTCTGCAGGACTTTTTCCAGTGGTTGACTGTGGTGTAATTCTATACTGCAGCAAGAACCTGCATAACTTTGTACACCCACTGTCGCCTTCAGTTTTGGCGATGCCTTCTTTGACAGTCTGTACAGCTCATTCTGCAAGCCCATTGCTGGATGGGTGATATGGTGCAGTCTTCACATGGTTGATGCCGTTATTCTGCATGAAATCAGAAAACTCCTTTGATGTGAAATTTGTTCCATTGTCAGTCACCAGTGTGTCTGGCAGTCCATGCTGAGCAAACCTTTCTTTCAGTTGATAGTTACTGATGATGTTGTTTTTGCTTCATGATGGCAACTTCAATCCACTTGGAGAAGGCAGCCATAACAATCAAGAACATTTCCCCCATATATGGCCCAGCATAATCCACATGAATCCTTTTCCATGGATTTTCTGGATACTCCCAAGGATGAAGTGGAGCAACAGCAGGTGGATTCAGATGTTCTTGACAAACACTGCAAGTACGTACAAGTGTTACTAAGTCAGCATCCATCCTAGGCCACCAAACATAACTTCTGGCAAGTCCTTTCATGCGACAGATCCCTGGATGTGCAGTATGCAGTTCATTCATAACCTGCTTTTGCCCTGGAGAAGGGATAATGACTCGAGCTCCCCACAATATGCACCCATCTTGTACACTGAGTTCATCCTTCCGCATTTGGTACGGAGCAAGGTCAGGAACACACATGATGCCTGAAGTTTTATTTTACCGTATATAGCTGTTACTAACTGCTATAACGGCCCATAATGGTTTTCCTGCTTCATGGAATATCTCAAAAAGTACGTGGCTGATCTTTCTGAAAATTTGTAGGTATGTTCATTATGGGTCACGGATGATGCCCGATGTTTAAGTTTACCGTTATAGCCATTACCAACGGCCCATAATGGTTTTCTTCTTCTTGATGGAAAATCTCAGAAAGTTCTTGGCCGATCTTTCTGAAAATTTCTATGTTCATTATAGGTCACAGATGATGGCCAATGTTTACCAGAATAGCCATTACTAACGGTCAGACCAGCCCAAGACGGTTTTTCCTCTTTATGGAATATATCACACATATTCAGGATAAACTGGGAGTACGTTTATATGCTTTGCATCTTGTATTTTATTCATATCTAATCATCTTCCTTCATTCATAACTCCAGGACTCCGCATATACACAAATTGTAGTCTTAATTTCTCTAGTGTTCTGAATCAGCCCTATTGTTTGAACCAGTGTACATGTGTGTAATGAAACCAGATCAACTACACTAGTTCATTCTGTTTATATCACACTCAGACAAGAAATTTATGGGTTGAGTATCCACGTAAGTTTGACAAGAATTGAATTAGGAATTGGAATGGAATACTACTGCTGAAATAAAACGTGAGATTTCTCAGATACCCTTTCCTTGTGATTATGTGCATGGTAATTGCTGAATATTTTCTGTTGAATCATGCTGAATTTGCCACTTTTATCAGTGTACTATCTGTTATCTTGCATTTTTACATGTTTTCAGTGAAACTGATAAGTACCAAAATACATTATGTAAAGAACCATTTTTTATTATTAAAAAAAAGACAGGTATTAAAGTACATTATTTAATTAAAAAAAAAAAAAAAACTTTTATAGATACTTACAAGATTTGAAAATGTGAAGAAAGTAAACACAAAATCTTGAGCTTGTGCACTCCTGATGCTGATCGTTGCATGGTCAGAGTATCTGGTTTTATCTCTTCTTACTTTCTTCTCTTTCTGCTTGTCTCTCTTGGCAGCATGACTCAGCATCGCTTCCTATTTTAGATATTTTACAACCTTCTCTGGAGAGATGACTGTATCATGGCATCTTTAAATCTCTCTTGGCAGCATGACTCAACATCTCTTCATATTTTAAACATTTTAAAGCCTTCTCTGGCGAGATGACTGTATGGCATCTTTAAATGACAGAAATGCGGAGGAGTGACCACATGAAATAGGCAGAAGTTTTATTCACTGCGCTTCCATTGGATACAACCAATTGCCGTGGTGCAGTAATTAGCATTACAAATTCCAGGTTGGGAGGTCATGAGTTCAGTTCCTATCAGAGCCATTGATTTGTCATTTTGTGGGATTTTTGTCTCACAGCTACCTCCAACCCAGAGTTTTAGTTCGCTATGGGTTCAATTGAGAAGAGTAGGATCACGTAGTTGAGTTTCATCCACTTTGCGAGTGCATCTCTGAGTGTTGCGATCAACTTACTTGCAGGCCTGGTTGGTGTCGAGATATAAAAGTAAGCTTAGGCTCATTAGAGTGCAGCCCTGTCATGCAGTCTCAGACCAGAATAGAACTCCATAGAATCATTATCTTCATCCTCGTGCGCATCAGTCAGCATCAAAAACATCTCAGATTCTGTGGCTTTTTATGCCCTGCTGTCATGGTGCCAGCAGTTTTGATTTGCTGTCCATGTCTGTGTCCTTGGGAGTTCATGTTGAGGTTGTTTTATTGACATGGTGGCACTCCCCAGAAGAGGGACGCTTGCACACACTGGCTGCACAAGTAAGCAGTTGTTGTCAGTGAGGGGTTTAGTTGGTGGTGTCCTGCATATGTCAGATCAGATCAGGCACCACTGAACACTACAGAAATGACTTGGCAGTAGGGCAGTGCCTCTGATAGGTTGCCTTTGGACGACTTGACATTGATTGCTCCCTTTGGATTGCTCGGGCTGTGGCAGGACAAGCCAGAGTGTGACTGTAGACAAATATCCTGAAAGAGCTTTATTTAATATTAAAGGGCATAATAGATGACACAGCCAAAAACAGGAAATAAATGAAAAATAAAAAAAATAAAGTGAAATGAAATAAATGAAAACCAAAATTGGATGTTGCTTGCCAAAGCTTGTCATAAATGCCAGAATAGCGTGTGTTTATATTAAGTAGCTTAAGAAGTCATTACTTAATGAGTTACCGTGTCTGTAGAAAGACCAAGTATCCCAAATGACCACCTTTCCACTGTTCATGATTCTTTTTCCTCTTCACATCCTTCACACTAAAGAAATGGAAAAAAAAAAAAGGGAGAAAAAGTAAACATTGACAAGCCATTGTCTCATAGCCATTAGTATTCCTTTATGAAGGCAAGTTTGTATAGCAGTGTTCCATGCGGGATTTCAAAGTAAGAATCAAAATGGTGCAGTCAAAAAAAAAGGGGGGGTCACACTCTTCATATTATTGATAATGAAAACCAAAGTTTTCAGCGATTCATTACCTTTTTTCCCCTATTCCATATCACAATTTTATCAACTCCGATCACTGTATACAGGTATTGTGTTACTCTTTGTTTTGCAGGAATGTCGTGGGTGATTATACAAAAGCACAAATGAAAGTGTGCATGTGTAGGCGATTATTTAAAAACACAAATGAAAATATGCATATAATCAGTGTGTTCTTTCATTTTTTTGTAGCATTGTCAAAATGATGGTGACATCTGTGATGTTGCTTAAGGTTTTAAAAACTCAACAGCTATAGATCTACAAAACATGTATAATTAGTTTCTGTCAGACTGGGAAAAGAGAATCAAGCCATCACTAAGGAAGAAAAGGGAAAGGGGAGGGAATGCAAGAGAGGGTAAAGATATCCTATACTGCTGTGCTTGTGTTGCCTTTAACAACACAACAACAACATTTGCATTGCTCAATAGCAGGAAACAAATTTTAAATTGACCAGCCAAGGGCAACATCTGGACACCGAGTAGGATTAGGCAGGAAAACACTTCATTGACTCCTGATGAATGGTCTGTAAAATGCTAATTTTTCATTGGTATAAAGTCATCGGCCTTAGAAGTTTTGGAAAACTTTGCTGAACAGAATGTTGTTCTATTGAAAGTATCTTACATGTTCAGGGAACGCCCAGTGCAGCAGCACCTGAAGAATGTGTATGCCTGTCTGGGTATGGGAATGCTGGCAGCTGCCGCTGGTGCCTATGTGTCCCTCATCAGCAGCTCATTCAGGTAATATTATAACTCATGAATATGATGTGCATGTTTGGATTCATAATTAGATTACATGTACAATGGCACGTGTTTTCATACACACAAAGAAGCGTGTATGCACAAAGGTGCATACGCTTGTGCGTGCACACACACACATACAGAAATACACACATTCTGCAACCCAAATTATAAATGTTACTGTTTTGTGTACTGTTAGTACAATTTGTCACTGAAGCCAGTCTATCCTCAGTTAAAATCAAAGCCGTGTATGCAAAAGAAAAAAAGTTTCAGGTGCCTGCCTACAGCCACCTTTCAGTTGGTGCTGACAGACTAACTGACTAGAAACAAGTTTGTGAGCTGACACTGACCTTTTACCAGCTAGTACATGTCGGTATATACTAGCGATGGCCACCTCTTTCCTTTCAGCTTTACCCATTACAGATACGTGGCTCAGCTTTCACAGGGATGGCAATAACACATTCCCATTTTAATATAGGCTGTAGCCTTATGCAAAGAACAGTGACAGAATGAAACACAAAACCATCTATTTCCAACATGGAGTACTGTCATTGACATGAAAGCCAGTAAATCAAATTTTCTTAGGGTACCAACCAAGACTGGAATGATATCTGCATGCAAATCATTCTTTGGAGTGACAGACACTGAGACAGAAAGAATTCACTCACCGGCTTCAATGTGAGTTTATGTTTGCCATCTACAGGTGCGTTTCAGCTTCTTGTTATGGACACAAAGTTCTTTTGTGAGCATTAAAAAGACACACTTGTTACACAAATATACATAACACATACTAGGAGTAGGAATGAAAAACATGTTTGTGTTTATCTAACTACTGCAATGGACACACATTTTTGTGTCTGCAAATCCACTTATGCTGTTTGTGTAGAGGCATATGCTTTAATTAATGAATATGAACTCTTGAAGTAAAAACATTGATGAACCAATAGGAAAAGCATGTGAAAAATGAAACGGTTTGGAAAACAAGTCACAAATTTCTGCTCTACACAAACAAACTAGGCTTACACATAAGAACAACACATTTTCACAGAGAGAGGTAGCTTAAAGGTGATTTTTTTTCACAGTAAGAGGTAGGTTTAAAGGGAGTAAAGCAGAAGAAAAACTACAATTGGCACGGCTGAGAGGTTTCTGTCGAGCCATTTAATGCGCAAGCTTGATTTGATGCATGAGAAATTGTGTGTTTGGCTTGTTTCTGTTCCAACTGAAGCTAGCCTTTGCACACAACATGATAGAATGCTTTCAGTTTCATCCTATGTTCAAGTCATCTTTGATGCTGTGATGAATAAACAGTTTGGAGGCACATGTTGCTAACATTTACATTTGTCTGTTACCTGTCACTTCACACATGCTCTAGATAATTGCTCTAAGTGCAGTGAAAAGGTGTGTTCACCTGGTAGTTCTTCCCCATTTTGAACAAAAAATACATTGTAATTATCAACAACAATAACAGCAAAGTATAGATATTATATACAAAAGTTAAATACATAGTAATCATCAACAACAAGGAAAAGCTCTATTCGCTTATACTGTTGTAATGCAGAGTACATTTTAACACATCAGACAACAATTGTTGTAAAGTAAATAAATGGCAGTGCCATAGTAAAAATGCCCCCAAACCATCACTCCAGAAGCCAGTTGAGACAAAGCCCTCTCTTCCCTGGTGGTGACACTTCGGCTGGTGATTTAGATTCAGTCAGGGTGTGAGTGCGGTTAGTGCCAGGGCATGCTGATAGGTATGTATGAAATGTTAGTAAACATATATATGTAATAAGTGAGACATAAAATTTCTAAGTGGTAAACAGTCAAACACTTAAGAGATTTAACATTTACATGCACATCACATAATTGTAGTTCTTCTTCTTCTAAACATACAAGTCGCCACCTTAGGCTGTCCATATACAAATGCACAAAAAGCAGCCATCATATCCTAATTCACACCTATCTCAGCAGGTGATAGTTTGCACAATGGCCCATACTACGTAGTGGATACTTTCTAGCCTGCATTTTTTTTTGAATAGAACTCATTCCTATTTGTTTTTGTTTCTATCGTAGCCAGTAGAACATTCAGTCTTTGAGTGACACTTGTAGTAAGCTGCAGACAAAATGTCAGCACCGGAGAAGTGGCGACTGCAGTCTTCTGCAGCCAAAATAACTTGCTTTCTTCTGTTGAAGGTCTAGGGTCAAATTGTTGGTCAGTCCAACACCTAAATGAAAATTGGGGGGGGGGGGGGGGGGGGGGGTTACTGGAAACCTTGACCATAGTAATTGACTAACATTACAATCATCTTTTGCAATTTGTCTTGCCTTACTACGATTATACAGCTTTTGCTTATCAGCTTGTTTTGCACCAACTTTGCTGCGCACATTCACTGTGTAATTGAAAACTTTTTTTTTTTAAATTCATATAAGTTCATACAGTACAACACATTACAAAATAGAATAAAAAAAAAGCGAACAGATCCAAACAAACAATAGATAAAGAGGAAATCAATACACTAAACATAACTATGATACCATTCTACATATTATAGACACATGGTTATAGCCTCTTGATGTGGTAGAGAGAGAGAGAGAGCACATGGCAAGCCTAGTGCATTATGAAATTTACGTATTTGTCTTTGTTTTCTTTATATTTATAAACATATAAACACACACACACACACACACACACACACACACACACACACACATATATATATATATATATATATATACACACATATATATACACATATATACACACACACACACACATACATGCATACATACATATACACATATATGTACATACACATACATACATATACATTCATATATATATATATATATATATGGCTCTGTTATATGTTCAAAGGGGCTGTTTTAGGCGGTGTAACATTTTAGGGTGCTATAATCATACTTGTACTAGTATAATGTACAGTGTCATAATCATTTGTATTTCATTCTCAGTCTGCTGACATTGGCGTATATGGGTGCCATTTGGAAAGGAAATCGTCATACACAAAAGTTTTTTGAGAGCAATGTATTCTTCAGTTTTATTTTAGCTGATTAAGAAATACTTACAGTCTGGGTGATTTCTGTTCTGTACTACACTGATACCAATAGTGTTTTGCAAATAATACAATAAAATGAAATACATGGTCAATATGTACATCTTTATCAAATCCAACTATGGCTAATGGTTCAGTTATCTGCAAATTAAATACACACATACATTTTTCATTCATCAAAACCACCAGCGTTTCCCAAAAACATTGTATGACTGTACAATTCCAAAACATATGTGTGATACTGTCCTTAACAGAGGTACAGAAAGTACAAACATCACTGTTCAATATACCCTTTTTTTTTCAGCACAACATTAGTACCAAGACATCTGTGTATTATTCGTAACTGTAACTATTTCATTTATATCAGAAATTTTGCTTAGATAAAGAAAACAGTTTTTCCAGTCATTTTCAAGGTTCAGTTTGATATCCCAGTTCATACAGATTTACAGATGTGTATGATTATCTATCAAAATGTCATAGTATAATCTTGACCCCTTTACAAAACTGACGTTAACTTTTAATAACATACGTGCATATTTAAACATTTATTAGTATATTCAACTTTGATTTTTATTTTTTGTATATATTCAATTATAGCTGCTTTAAAACAGAAAAAAGTGACAAAATTAATGTTTACATCAGACTTTTGTTTAAATTGTTCGTAAGAAATAAACTGGCCATTGTCAAGCAAAAAATTAGCAATACAATATATGCCCTTGTTGATCCATCATTCCATGCTTTTCCCAGAATAGACTTTTTCCGAACTTGTATTCTGTTTGTATAAAAGACTGGTTCCGCAAGGAGTTCATAAGAAGTTTCACATTTAACTTTTGTAGAAAAATTGTTTATACGCCATAAATACCTCTGTCCAAGAGACATTTGATTTACAGAAGGAAGAAAGAAAGTATTTCTGGTCCATATTTTTCAATATCGCTTAAAAGTGGAAGGTTAGATGTTGTAATAGTTTTCCATTTGTGGTGTATAGTCTGAACTTCTTGCAGCCACGTCAGTTTTAGGGAAGAAGCAAACACTTTTAAATTCTGGTAGTCCAAGACCACCGTTTTGGATACTTTTGTGTGCAGTTTTTCTATTTATTTTGTCTGGCTTTTTATTCCACACAAATTTGTAACAGTAACTTTGTTAAGTCTGAAAAAAGTGTCAGGTGGGTTAGGTAGTAATATCCTTAAATGGATGAGTTTTGATAAAATAAGCGATTTTAAAACTGCCACTCTGCCCAAAGGAGTTAGTTGTCTTCTCACCCAAATCTTGAACAAATGTTTCACTCTGCTAATTTTTCAGAATAATTAATATCTGCACAGTTTTGCAAATCGTTGGTAAACCAGATGCCAAGAAATTTTGAATTTTTGTGGGTCCACTCCATACCTAAAGGGTCCATGTAACGAACAGCAGAATTTTTACAGCTCCCCAACCAAATGCACTAGTTTTTTCCAGGATTCATGTGTAACCCTGATATACGACCAAACATTTCCAGTATGTTTATACATGCTGAAAGAAATTGCGTGTCATCTGCATACTGAGAAAGCTTATGTTAAACTGTATCTATAACTATTCCACGTATGTTTACATTTTCCTGAATCATTAGTGCTAGAATTTCAACACATAATAGGAATAGATATGGCGATAGTGGATCACCTTGTCTGCATCCGCGGTCTATCTCAAACCAACTAGAAACTTGACCATGTAATTGAAAACTTGCTCGCTTCACCCACACAGGCTTCCATACCAGCATATAAAATGAAACTTTGGCAAGGATTCAGTGTATTACAACAACAACAGTAAATTTGTTAAAATCTTCCAACGGACACCAACATTTCTCAGTTTCTGTAGAGACTAAGTTCTTGATTAACATATTGATGACTTTACCAAAAATCATGCCTTGGTATTTGTGTTTGTAAACTCTGTTAACAACTTGGCCATCAATTATAACATGTACAGGTGGTGGGGCTTTCCAGAAATCAACTAACATTTCTTTTAAACATTTGGGTCAGGATGGTTTTCTTTGCACCGTATACAAACTCTTTTTTTCATTTCATCAGAATAGCTTCAGAGTTGGAAAGATCTCTCCTTTGCAGATTTTGAACAAGATTCAGGACAGTCTATGTACTTCGAAAGATATTAAATGATCTGCAGCAACTGTAAAACTATGGGACCACATGACACACCACTTTGTGGTTAAATACAATTACTTCTCTCTCTCTCTCTCTCTCTCTCTCTCTCTCTCTCTCTCTCTCTCTCTCTCTCTCTCTTGTTTTTGTTTTGTTTTGTTTTTAAGAAGGGCACTTCAGCTCATCCTCATCAGGATTAAGTTGCAAAGAGAAACGACTGCAGGCGGAAATCTAAACAAATCTTAAATAAATGTCAGCGAACCGCCCAGAGAAACGTGGACAAACGAGTCACAAGACAAAACAACGCGTTTCAACCTCTTAGGTCTTCTTCAGGTGAAACAAAAATGAAAAAAATAACGAAAATGCAGGTCGAAGAGGTCGAAACGCGTTGTGTTTTGTCTTGTGACTCATTTGTCCACGTTTCTCTGGGTGGTTTGCTGACATTTATTTAAGACTCATCAGGATTGTCATACATTAAGAAGACAAGTTTGAATGCACACATGAACTGAAGCCTCCTGGTACAATACTAATGATTTGTGGTAGGAGAATATCTGGTGTGTTTGAGAAGAAACATGACAGCACACTGTGTGACTGGTAGTGTCAGACAAATGTAAGTTTTCCAATTGGAATGAAAATTGGTTTGGGGTTCTCACATTGAAATAGGACAAAACAAGGTTTCATTGTTGCAGTGAAAAGTAGATGATCAGCCGATTATGGTCTAATTTTTCATTGTTGCAGTGAAAAGCAGGCAGTCACCAGATTTAGCACAAGTGGTATACTGTAATTGATGATGTGTTGTTTTTTTGTGGAGAAAAAATTAAGATATGGAGGTCATATTCACCATGATAAAATGTGATAACTAGAACAGCTGAAGCAAAACTTTGTATCCTTCAGTGTATAATTATTTTGCTGAAACTCTCCTGACATGAATATGCTTTTTTTTGTCACAGGATATGGAGGAATTGGTTAATGGATTCAGAGCATGAAAAAAAAAGCCCTGATCTGACCAGGTTGGAAGGGTGCTGAAAGATTGGCCTCCGGTTGTGTGTTTATGGGGATGGTGGTCTTGATTACAGGCTGGTTTTCTGACCGCCATCATTAGCGTGGGACTCATGCTGTGGTTGAACTCAACTCGCCACTGCAAGGAAAACTTCAACACACGCATGGGCATCTTCCTTGCCTTCACCTTCTTCTCAGGTGTGTCTGTGTTGCCCTTTCGTTTTTCTACTTTTTTGGTTGTTTTTTTTTAAAAAATGATATTGTGATTACTTGAATGACTTAATTTTTTTTTTTTTTCAAAGTGAATTTTAATACTTGCTTGATTACTTTCTTTTATCATGCTCCCATCTCTACCACCCTTGCTATTGTGTATTCCTTTCTCGTAAGTTTATCTATCTTGAAAGTCCACCCTTGCAGTATTCTTAAAAATGTGTATCTCTGCTACAGTCCCATGTATGAATTTAGCTGCGTTCACAGAGATGGCCTTGATCAGCACTCAGTGTTTCAGTTTTCATATGGCAGAATACCACAGTCAGCATTCAAAGCTTCAAAATTTATATTAACTCCCTTGCACCTTAGAATATGTCTTTACAATCTTCTACATCATTGAATGGCCTCAAAGCTTGATCAGCATCGAGTGGTTCAGCTCTCTTCAGCATAGTTCAGCTGTCAGCGTTTCAAGTCCCTTGTGTGTGGGAATGCAGCAATAAGCATTGTATAGGGCCCTAAAATCTTGACCAGCGTTGAATGTTCCAGCAGTTAGGTTTGTCAGAATACCTAGATTAGAATGGAATGCTTCAATCTTGATAGGCATTGCTGCTTTGATGCTAAATTTACCTTATTTAGGATTGCATGTTCAAATTTTGACCATGTTGTTTGTGCTGTTTGTTTTGCTGTTCTTAGCTTATTTTCGTAAGGCCTTTTTTTTTTATTACCAGACTACTAGAGACAGGGGTCTCATTTCATCATCTTTCAACTGAAGGTAGAAAGGAACTAACAGATGGACATTCAATCATGTCCTGGAGTCATGTATGAAAGGATAGAGCGGGTTGTTTTTTTTTAAATCATGTCCAGGCCAAGGATTGTTATGCAGATATCCAAATCAGACTGTACTTACATAGGATATAAATTGTCCTAGATAGTTCTTGAAGATGGACATTCAAATTTCACAAAGTGGTACTGAGCTATCATTAGAGTGATGCTGTTATAGGTCTATCAGTACAACCTGAAAGAAATTTATGACTTGATGGTTTTCTAGTTTTTATGGTTGCAACAGTGTTTTGGGGAAGTCAGAATTCCAGCTTTTTGTGATTGTGTCAGTACCAATTTACTGAAGAAAATGCACTGCCAAAGGATTCCTTTACAATACTGCAACAGTCAAACGTTCATAGAAGTCAATGAAATGTGGCTGTGGCATCATTGAACACATGACATTTTCGCTGGTGTTCTTGACAGTTATTCATACATCGACTTGAACACTTTGGTCCTGACACAAAAGATGAAGTCTCTATGTTATCTTTCTTGTAGGCTTCATGGAGACAGTGAGTTTGGCTGTGATTTTTGGTGATCTTCAGAAAAACCGTGTGAAGAAGTGATCATTCATGGAAATTTTAGATGGCACTCTTATGGCCAGAAAACTGAGAGGAAAACTGTGAGATGAAGCAAAAGCATTAAAGAAATGGCTGAAGGCCAGAAAATTGAGAGGAAAACTGTGAGATGAAGCAAAAGCATTAAAGAAATAGCTGAAGGATAGTGGGAAAAAAGACAGTGAAATGACCATGGACCGCATGGCTGAAGAAATGATTGGAATGAGGATTCATATGCATGAGAGAGAATATTTGTCTTTTCTAAAGCAAAAAGAAAAAACACGTGAGTTATGTGAAAAAAAGTATGTATGATTTATAGTTAAAGATTAATTAAAGGCACAGAAATCATAAGAACTTAACACGATGAGTAATAAAGTGGGTGTGAAGAAAAGATTGGGACTACACAAAATGCCTGTAGTTTTTGTCAACAGTATAAGCAGATGCAGGTAATAATCAATGTTTAAGTTTTGTTACTGAGTTCTTGCAGAATCTTGTCAGTATGACTAAAACCATTTTTGACAATGTGAGTATTCTGGTGTGAGTTAGCTTTGATGAGTGTCAGTGTGATAAATGCATGCTCATACATACTGTGTGTTTGTTTTTTATTTAGAAGTTAATTCACATGTTGATCAGTTGAATGTTGTGTTGACCTGTTGGCTCAGAAAAATCATCAAGCAGAAGTTTGGCATCTTAGATGTTGGCAAGTACTTTGCTCCATTTTGTGTAGAGCTGAATCACTTGTTATTCTCCTTCTTACTTATGCAACAATCATTGACATTGTAATTCATATCTGGCAAGGTGTACATTTTATCTAGCTGAAAAAAGAAAAAGAAGAAAATTCTATACTCATGCTAGTGCTCATGCATACATTCACATACATACACACACACACACATGCATATACACATGCATGCACACACGTGCACGCACTCACACACACACACACACACACACACACACACACACACACACACACACACACACACACACACACATTGTGGGATGGCTACTGACATTCCATGCCCTAATCCTTACTGATCAGTGAATGTATTTGATCACTGACAACAGGCTTTTCAATTTGTGTTAGGTGTGTCTCTGGGCCCTTGTCTGAGGATGGCCATCATAATTGACCCCAGGTAGAAATGATGGATGACCCCAGATGAGGATGACAAATGACCCCGGGTGAGAATTTTGGCCACTTAGATGGCATGACAAATGCAGGCAGTGTCCTGACAATAGATGAAATGCAATATCTTGTATGTGCATCACTCTTTTTCACATATTTATCCCCCATTTGTTTTGCTTTGGTTGACATATACAACTTCAAGAAAATATGATCCTTGTAGCCTGTCATTACTTCATTGATGCTGGAAACTGGCCTTGCATTGATGATGCTGGTAACTGGCCTTGAACAAAGGTAGAATCAGATTGATGAAGCCGCTCACTTTGTACAGAGGTTCATTTTCACGTTGATAAGAAGCAGATGTTGGTGACGAATCTTGCAGATGGAAATACAGAATCAGTTTTTAAAAGCATGTTTTGGGGTGTTACACACACCGCTGATCCACGGGCCAGTGAAGCAGGATTAGTTGACAGCAGCCTCACAGAGGTGGCTGACTCTTTTACTCCAATCATGATCTTGATAGACAGATGGGCTACCATCTCTTTATATTTGGTGTCAAACCAGTGTGGATCTGACTGACTGCCGCTTTCTGGTGAGTATATCTGTCTGTTTCATCAGCAGCAGTGTAAATAAAACATATTTGATAAAAAAAAAAAGAAACAAAGAAACAAAAAAAAGGAAAAAAAGAGGCATGACAGTGTCTGGTAGTAAGTGTGTCAGACCACCTAGCAACAGGAAGATGGTCATGATGGTTGTGGTGCAGGTCATTACATGCTTTGCATCAAAGCAAGTGGAGCTTCATATCTTCAGGATCACTCTCCTTCGTTTCATATTCTCCTTGATCATCTAAACTGATGGCAGATACATCATCAAGCTCCTCTCATTCATAATTTTCCACTTCTTGTGATATCTTGTCCAGTTTCTCTTGCATATAATCGATCCTTTCATCAGTTTCAGTATCAAACTGTAACGAGATCATTGTAAAATGTGGTCGGTCACTCACGTTCAGAAGTTGCTGTGCTCTTTTCCAAGTCTTGTCAATGAGTGAAACAAACACCAAACTCCGAAAATAATGCTAACACAATGGGGTTCTTTAGTTGGTTGACAAGCCTTCCCGAATGGCAACCCAAGGTCAGTACATAATGGAAGACTAGCCACTTCCTCCAGTTATGAAATCTGGCAATGCACATAGCACCTTACAGCATGAAAGCTAAAAGGTTAAAAAGGGAATGGGGAAGCAGGCAAACAAGCAAAAGCAAGTCTGCATATTTTGATTGTTGAAGAAACAAAGAAAAATTGTGAACTGAACAGATTTAAGAAAAAAACTGAATGGTAATTTGAATACATCCAGAATTCACTTTTTTTTTTTTTTTCTGAGCATTTGATTGGAAACAGTGATGAGGATTGTTTTTTTTTTGTAAATTGATGTCATTCTGCTGCCAGAATACCGCAGTACTTTTCCTTGTCTTACTTTCTTGATGGCTTTCAGTGTCAGCATATGAACTTGCTGATAACTGTTATAATGTGACACAGTGTGTGAATGAAATGGTAATGGATGCCTTCAGAATGTCCATGGAAAACCCTGGCTGTGTGTTCAGCATCATCCCCACAGCTCTGCTGGCCACCTCAGTGATCTTTATCAGCTTCACTGTGGCTGCACTCTTCAACAAGAACCGCACCTTCCTCTACATGGGAGGTACATGCTGCCTTTAGTTGTCTTTCTTTCTGTCTTTGGTTTTTAACTCGGTTTTCACATTTTAGTGTATTTCATATATAGGTAATGAATGTAATTTTTATGAGAGTGTTGATGCTATGGTGCAGAAAGTATACAGGGTTCGTACGCCCCTTGAAAACCCTGAAAAACCCTTTAAATTTCAACTGGGTCAAAAAGGCCCTTGAAAACCCTTGAAAACTGCAGATATCCCTACCATCCCTTCAAATCCCCTTAAAAATCGTTTTTCGGACCAAAACTGACCGTAACATTTGAAGACGAATCGGAGAACAAACGCGAACGAGACTTCGGACATCGATTTTCGCCTCTCGAATCGTGTTGCGTGTCGTCTGCTTTCAAGCAAAGGGAAGCAATTCAAGTCGGTTATCGTTTGCGCATGCGCAGTTCGACTTCCAACAAAGGGCGCCATGCTTTATCATCTTCGGCGAAGTCCGATACTGTTGCGTCTGTCATCATGCCAAAGGGAAATTACGTATTTGATCCGTGTGGCTACAGAAGGAAGAATATCGAAGCTGGATCACTGAATGCAGAGACAACAAACATGCGTTTTTTTTCTGTAAAGTGTGCAAAAAAGACCGTTGATGTTCGGACAATGGGCGAAATCGGCGGTTGCAAATCACGGAAAGAGGAAGAAATACGTGGAATTGGATAAAAGCGAGTAGGCCGTCGGTAGTCTTACGGACTTCGTTCGGCAATCATCAAATTCATCAAATCGGGTCAGACTCTTTCCTCAGTAAGAATCGTCAGCCAGTCCACAATAACAGCAAGTGGGACAGATGTGTTGAAATCTGAAGTGTTGTGGACGATTCATGCCATCAACAATCATAACAGTTTCCGATCTGCTGAAGACAACGCGAAACTGTTTGTAGCAATGTGGTTTCCATATTCCTCGATTGCGACGAACTATCGGTGTGGGGAAACCAAAAGTAGATATCTTGCAACTTTTGGCATTGCTCCTTTTTTCTGTCAGAACTGAAAAAAAGAGTGAGATCACAGACTGAATCTTCAAATCAATCGTCACGTCGTCGTCTCCAAAGACTTTAAGCGACTCATTTAGTGCGCGTTTGTTAAAAAAAAAAAAAAAAGAAAAAAACCCTACTTTCTTGTTCAAAAAGACAACATTCATACCACACCCCCTCCCCCTAACTTACCTACCAGCTAGCCTAACACACACACACACACACACACACACACACACACACACACACACACACACACACACAACATAACAAAAAAAAAAAAATCATTTATTTATTCACTTAATTGTTTTGTTATTACAGTTACTTTCATTAGTTGCCTCATCCAGAATGAAGTTCAGCCAAAAAGAAATCACGGAGTCTCTCACTGAGGAAAGGAAAAGTGGCCGAATCTGTGGTCTTCAGTGTTGCCAACCAGACCATTCCAACAGTAACAGAAGAGCCAGTCAAGAGCCTTGGAAGATGGTATGATGATACGCTGAAAGACACACGAAGAGCAAAAGAAACCAAAAACAGATGTCGGAAGAAGGCTTGGAGACCATTGACCAGTGTGGGCTCCCTGGCAAATACAAGGTCTGGTGTCTGCAGTTCATGCTGATACCAAAGCTCCTATGGCCTCTGATGATATACGACATCTGCACCAGCATAGTGGAGGCAATGGAATCCAAAATCAACAAGTTCACAAGGAAATGGCTTGGTGTCCCACCCTGTCTGACTGACATAGCGCTATACTGTCGCCAAGCAAAGCTGAAACTACCACTGAAATCCATCCTGGAGGAATATAAAAAGCAGGGAAGATCAGACTTCAAAGCATGCTGGAGGACTCAGGAGACAAGGTGGTGAGAAGCAATCAAGCCCCAGCTGAAGACAGGCAGAAAATGGAAAGTTCAAGAGGCGATGGATTCTGCAAAAGAAAGTCTCAAGATCAGAGAAATAACAGGACACACACACAGACCAACAGACAAGGACTGGGGGTGACCAAAACTGAATGGTGGTCAAAGGCCAAAGGAAAAGCCAAAAGAGACATGATGATTCAGGAGATGAGAAAAAGAAGACCACCAAAGACTCCAAAAAGCAGTCCAGCAGAGCAGCAAGGGCAATGGACAACGTGGGAGAATGCACTCCAAAGAAGTCTCACTTGGAATGACATTTGGCACATGGCCCCTCTCAGGATCAGCTTCATTCTCAGATCTGCATATGACCTTCTGCCTTCAAATGCAAACCTGGTGAAGTGGGGAAAAACAGACGATCCTTCATGCCCCCTTTGCCATGAAAAAACAAACAGTGGAGCATGTCCTAAGCTCATGTAAAGTAGCCCTGGCCCTGGCTCAAGGAAGGTACACATGGAGGCACAACCAAGTGCTCAAAGAGATTGTACAAGTAGTCTGGGCTAGTACCAACACCACAAAAGGGAAAATCAGGACTCCAAAAGCACCCGCAACATTCTTCACGGCAGGAGGCAGCGAATCATGGCCAAGAACAACAGTGCCACTCGGAACATGCAGGCAGAGTCTGCTGGACGGGGCAGATGACTGGGAGTGCACAGCAGACCTCCCAGAATGGAATAGTCACCCAGAGATTATCAGCAAGAGTGGCATGAGACCAGACATAGTATTACACTCTCAGTCAACCAAGCAGCTGATCATGATCGAGCTCACGGTGCCATATGAGAACAGAATGGAGGCAGCTCAGATCTACAAGACTGAAAAGTATGCTGATCTGGCAAACAGCCCTAGGAGAGAAGGCTATCAGGTCAAAGTCCTCACTGCAGAAATTGGAGCTAGGGGGTTTGTGGGAACGTCTGCATACAGCCTCATGAAACAGCTCTCAGTTGCAGGGAGGGAAAAAACCAAAGCCCTGAAATGGCAGAAGCGGCAGAGAGGTGTTTCAAGTTGGATCTGGTCAAGGAGGAACAAAGTGAACTTCATAAGGCTTAACTTTCCTACAAATATCAGGTGTCCCTGTGGCTCAGTGGTTAGTGCGCGAGTCATTAAGTGGAAATGAGCATGTCCAGAAGGGCATGGGTTCGAATCCCAGTCATGGCTCATCCCAAGATGGGAAAAAAAAAGGGGGCAGCAGAGGGACATCGGAGTCATGAACCGGGTGTGGCCCAACCCCCCTAGAGTGTCAGGAGATAAGGGCCGAATCATTATTATCATTACTATCCCTTCTATCTATCTATCTATCTATCTATCTATATATATATATATATATATATATATTTATATATAATACAAAAATCCCCCCCCCCCCCCCCTACTTAGCATTATTATTATCAATCCCTTACCACAACCATCACAAATATATCACACCACCCCACTAAACCAGCTACACAACCCCATCATTTCACTCCCCCCCTCCCCCCATGCACCCCCCCCCCCCCCCCCCCCCCCTTTTTTTTTTTTCCTCTCCCATAATCCCCTCTGTCGTCTCCGTCTGGCGGCCATTCTTCCTACCACATGACAGATAAGTCTTCGTTCTTTGTACTGTCCTAAATGTTAAATGTGATTTTTTTTTTTTTTTTTTCCTGAAGAAGATCCAAGAGGTCGAATTGCATTGTGTCTTGTCTGTGCTTTGTTTGTCAATGTCCTTGGCGGTAACTAACCCCCTCTCTTTCTAAATTTTGCTTCATTCTCCACGCCATCAGTCACTCCATTTTAAAACAACACAACAACAACAACAAACAAAAAACAGTTAAGTGTGGAGCTACAGGAAGGCTACCCACATTCGCCTTTTAAAAAGGGGTTACCCTGCTCCCTATCCTGCCCAGAACAAGCACTAGGCTAGTCCAGGCCCGCCAACCATTCACACACACTTCCACACGACAGCACATACAGTGGCTGTATTTTAAAAGTAAAGTTTGCTGAGCCCCCTCCTGAAATGTGCTAGAGAGGAGGCCTCGGCTGCAATGCATGATGTATGTCATGCTTTTTGATGAATCATTGAGTAAGGACTTGAAACAGAAGCAGCTGGACATTCATGTCAGATACTGGTCCGGAAAGCAGATTGAAAGTTTTCTTTTTCTGATTTCTCAGTTTCTGTATAAAGACTTCATTTTTTTTTTTTTTGTATATACATGATATTGAGCGTGGAAAAGACTACAGAAATGTAATCACCTTATCATCATGGCTGGATTACATGTGTAAGGTTATTATTCACTCTTTTTTTCAATTGTACGGCTAAATTTGCCCCTTAAAAAATTAAATATCCCCCCTTTAGAAACCCTTGAAAAACCCTTGAATTTTTTTCCTGTGAAGAAGTGGGAACCCTGGTATATGTGTAACGAACTGTAGTGTGAAATGACTTGGGTGTTTGGCTGATAATATTATGCAGCCAATTTGGAGCAGGATATCAGTATGTTTGTTGTGCAAAGTTCATTGCACCACTTGTTGAAACAAAGCAAGTAGTAAACACTCTATTTGGGGGGTGGAGGTGGGGGTGGGGCGAAATCATTATAACAATAGAATGCTGTAAAAACACACACACATACAGCATCAGCATGATGATGAAAATAATCATAAAACATTGCCACATCTTACCATTTACATGTGTTGACAAGTGAATAAGAGGTGACTCCATTCAGAGATTGATCAACTCCAGAGAGCGGAATAGGTGTGGGTGGGGGGGGGGGGGGGGGGGTCGCAGAGTGAAAGACAAGTCAATTAACTAGAAAGGTGGAAAGTGAAGAGTCCACATGGAGATAATGTTTTGAAATCGTCTTCAGTGGAATTAATCAGCGGACATCGGTCAGATGATGCAGAATATTGTGAATGAAAGTCAAAGCGCTTTGCCCGGTCTTCTGTTTTCCTATAGTGTATGGTGGTGATGGTAGTGTTAGACGTTTTTGTTTTAAGCTTGTCTTTGTTGTTTTGTTTTGTTTTTTTTTTAACAAGTTTCAGATATTAACATTTGCATACATGTCCTTTACAGTCATTATAATTTAGGCAGCGCCAGCTTGAATAAAGAATACTTTCATGGATTCTTTTGTTCGTAACTCAAGCTGTTCAGGTGACCTAGATGTGCCCTTTCTGTGTGTATGGCTCAAAATCCCAAATCATATTTTGCTTTTGTATTTTCTCTTTCAAGTGTTTCACCCATGGAAAAAAATATTGATGATTATGTAGTGTAGCATGGACATTTATGTAAGATGTGTGTTGAATGCATGTTCTATACACTGCCATAAACATAATCAACTGAATCTGTAATGCCAGTTGTCTCCCCTAGGTTTTGCATAGCTCATATATAAAGACTGATGTGTGAAAAAAAAAGTATTGTCAAAACGTATATTTGAAAGTAATCAGTAATCTAATTAGTTTGCTGGTGAGCAAAGATATTTGTTTTCTTCAAAGTTAATTCCACAGAGATAAATGGAAGATGGCTATAACTTAACCTCACAAATTAAAAAAAAAAAAAAAAAAAAAACATGACCAGTTAAAAACACAAAACTGAAATCCATGTGAGTGGCTGTCTTTGATAGTGAAAGGTCAGAGCTGTCTTACAAACATTAAGATACCATTCCAGATATTCAGGATGCTTATACCTCCTCCTCCTTTTTTTTTTTTTTTTTTTTTTTTTTTTTTGCCATGTGCAACTAGAGGCAATAAAGGAGACAAAGTTTTGTGCCGATTACACACAAACCTATATTTTTTAAATATGAAGAAGCTTTGTGGCACTTACCATGTGATGCACCAATCACTGTAAAACAAATTCTGATAGAGTGTTGGGACTGGCATGATGTCAGATATAAACACTTTAAAGCAGACTTCATGAAATCTTTATTCAGAGTTTTGTGTTTGGTTTTTGTGTTTTTTTTTGGTTAAGTAGAAAAATCTGTTTGGGATAAGTTGTGTGTGTATGTGTGTGGTAATTTTCTTTACTTCTTTTCATTTCTAAATGGTGGTGGAAAGACTTGCGTCTGACAAGGTTGCAGTTCTACCATGGCACCTTGCAGCCAGTTGGGCTGTAAAGAACATGATTTGATTCTATTCAGGACTTTCCTAATTCCTGTTCAGTAATGTAGAAAACCGATGTAGACTGAGCATTTACTTCTGAAAAGCCTGTACCAAAAGAATCAGAATTTATTACTTTGTGCAAGAAGACTGCCTCTCAAAACGGCACTCTGGTTTTACATTTATAACCAAACATTTTATCAGAAAATGAATGACAAGTCAGGTTGGCCATTTATCCTGGAGTCCTTAGCACATAACAGAAGCTTTCTTCAGCATGACGGCTGCCATTCAGGAAGAGAGGAACAGGAGGCAGGAGGTCTCCCTCTGGCTGAGCTCCTTGATGCAGCATATGCAGCTGACTGTGCGCCCCAAAAAGTGTGTGTCCAAAGATATACATCCTGGCAAATGAGATACCATTACTCAGCAGATATCCATTTCTGGACAATTGATATGCACCAGCCATTCAACTCTTGAATGTATGTATGTTTTCAGGTCTTCTGATGTCGACCTTGTCATGGCTTATGATCCTGTCCCTTGCCAACATCTTCTTTGGCTCCGTCTGCTCTTCAGTGTAAGTTATGTTTATTATGGTAAACTCTTGAATTGTGTCAGGTATTGAACGTGCATAAGTGGAGCTGTATATATTACTGTGAATCATTCTCCCAAATTCTTGTCCTGTATGAGTAATGTTTGTGTGTGTGTGTGTGTGTGAGCATTTTCTATTTTTCTATATACTAGAACTATAGATTTGATCCGTCCCAGTCCTTCTCGTCGCCATCCTGCAGTTTAGCAGCTTCCATTTGACATCCTCTTTTTTTTCTTTTTAAGGATTTTGTTATTTTTAAGTGATCCTGCTAGACTGTTTTGAAAATTAAATGTTAATTTTCATATGAATTGTCTTGACTTCTTTAATCAGCGTTTTTAGTGCTGCTTAAAAGGATTGATAATATGCCTTATGTTTTGTAGAGAAGTTAAATTGTGACTAATCTTGTTATGACCAGAATTGTCAGATCTGTTCTGCTGTTTTCTGAATAGTGTCTTGCACAACCCCCTCTTTCATCTTTGATCAAGAAACTATGTAAAGTTATTCAGTTGATTGATTCCTGCATGCACAATGCCCATTTCTTTGTCTTGTCTTGTCAGTTTCATGACTGTCGTGTCTGTCTCACTCCTTGATATACACCCGCTAATTTGTATGTGTGTATATATATATATATATATATAGACATATCTGCTTATAAAGTCACATTTTTTTTTTTTTTTTTTGCCACCCAGTTTGTGTACAAGTTAGAGTGCGTAAAGACTCCTGGAGTCCCAGGTTTCATATGCTAACAATTGGCCTTTCGCAGAGCTTGAGAAAGCACTGGGCGAAAGTAGAGGGCATCTTATGGATCAGGAAATGTTCTGAAATTTTTCTAAGTCAGCTATGTGTTTTTGCATATTTCTTGAGCTTTTATGTTTTTTTTAAAAAGACACTCAGCGGAGAAGAAATGCATGATCATTGTCAGAATGTCACAACTTTGGAGAATTTTTCAGGTGCCAAAGTTACTTCACTTTAGATAGATATTTTTTTTTTTTTTTTTTTTTTTTTTTTTTTTTTAAATGTGTGTGTGCAAATAGATATGCTTCCTTTGTGTCTGTGAACTTGTTTTCTTTTGGGGTGGTGGTTTTTTTTTTTTTTTTTTTTTTTTTTTTTTTTTTTTTTTTTTTTTACAGCTTATTTAAAATTGAATCATAAATGGTTTGTCAAGAAAGGGCAAGGAGATGGGAGGGGGACTGGGATAATAGAAAAAGTGTGTACTGGTGTTTGCTTTGACGAATAGGAACTTAAATGAATAAACAGTGCAGATCCAGTCAGTATGATCGTAATCACGCAACTGCTGCATACTTTGTTATTGATCAGAAATGAAATGGATGAAAATGATCATGTCTTCCTGCTTACCCAGGTACTCTCAATTTCCCACTCACCCCATCTGACCTCTTCACCCCACATCCACCCATTTCTTTGCCATCTGATTCTCAACAGTCATAAGATTAATACAAACCCTAGAGATGAAGCCAGCTGATACGATTACCCTCCAGTCTTGTTCATCCCAGTCCTCTCATTTACCCTCTTATCCCCACTTAATTCCTTTCCCCACTTTTGACCATTGTTTGCCCGCATCGCCTAAAGAAATAAGATGTGCTTTTGTGTTCCAGGCCACCATGTATCTGGGGCTCTTCATCTTCTGTGCCTTTGTGCTGTACGACACCCAGCTTATTGTGGAGAAGAGACGGCGTGGGGATGATGACTACATCTGGTAATCTGGTAATCTGAGTTTTTTTGTTTTTTTTTTAATTCTTAGAAGATGGGATGGGATTGGCACAGAGATGTGGAGATGAAGCTTATACTGTCTTGTGTGTCTGCCTCTTTAGCTGAATGTCCTGCAGGTATGTCAACTCCCAAGTTTGTTTGTTTTGTTTTGTTTTTTGTTTTGTTTTGTTTTTTTTTTTTGGGGGGGGGTACGT
This sequence comes from Conus betulinus, assembly GCA_016801955.1. Taxonomy (NCBI): domain Eukaryota; kingdom Metazoa; phylum Mollusca; class Gastropoda; order Neogastropoda; family Conidae; genus Conus; species Conus betulinus. Next base: position 346,220 of record JADBJO010001375.1, on the reverse strand, counting down.
TTCCTGTGTTTTTTCAAGAATGTTACTTGGGAAAAATTAGTGGTGAAAAAAAAAGAAGGGAAAAGAAAAAAGAAAAGCAAAGGAGAAAATATAAGAACATGATCAAAAGCAAAGACGAAAATATAAGAACATTATCAACAAATTTATGAACAGATATATTAACCAATGTCCTACAGGAGAATGAATGTGGTCTGTAAAATTTGAAGTTACAAAATGAGATGTGGAGAGGAGGTTGGGGGGGGGGGGGGGGGGGGGGGGGGGGGGGGGGGGGGGTTGAAGGGAGAAGGGAGAGGGGGGGTTAGAGCTTCATCTGAATCTACACCTTTTTACTGTCCTTCCCTTACTTTTTTCTCAAAGGATGCTGGTTTTACCAGATATTTTTGATACCCAGTTATTTCTTGTTTGACTAGTTTTTTTTTATTTTCCTTCTGGGGGTTCATTTTCCTTCTGGATGTTGGCGTGTCTGCATTTGTATTGAAGAAAATCAGTGGAAAGATTAAGTTGTGGGCTTATTTACAACAGCTCTGCACTTTAGTCATTATAAAAGTATGAAAAGAGCTGTTTGTCTTATTTTTCCACAGATTTTTCAGGGTGGAGGGGTAGGAGTTATGTGTCTAGATGACATAGACAAAGAAAGTATTAGAGGGATAAAGGTATACAGAGGATATTCAGCAGAGGACTGAATGTTTGGATTATTGTACGGCCAAATTCAGAAGAAAAACGCCTCAGAAGTAAACCATAGTCCAGCAGTGTCTGCTGCTTGCTGCTGTTGGTGAAATGTCAGGCACATGTAGGTATGTACAATTGGTGCTTTCACTGTTAAATGGACTTTTTAAAGTGTACAAATGAAAATTATGTATTTAAAATGAAGATCAAAATTAGCTTTTGAGCTCCCATTCATGTTTTATCATGCAAACCAGTGTTGACTTGCTGATTAAAACCCCATTCTCTATAAGAGTACCAGATAACACCATGCTGAAACAGAAAGTAGAAAACTGAACTAGTGATTAGCCTGCTTCTACTTTTTGATAATGTAGTGCATGTATGTTTCATAAGCAGGTAAAATGGGTAGAGTTGTGCATGGTTTCTTGCTAAAATATTGCTTTATTACCCCTTTTAGTTTCATTCACTGAAAATGTTGTTGCAGGCACTCAGTCGATTTGTTCCTGGACTTCATCAACATCTTCCGCAAGCTGATGATCATTCTGTCCAGCAGGGTAAAATACAAATTCTTATCATTGTAGTCATATTTGCTTTTTTTTCTACTTGATGATCCAGGTAGGATAATGGGTTTATGAATAATGAGGTATGTTACAATTTGTCATTTTTACTGTTATACATTTAATATGACAGTGTAGTGTAATGTCTTTTACTAATGATTTTTTCTTTTCATTATGGGTGAATAAAGCAATATTCACCATACTGTTCTATATAACTCAAATGTCAGCAAGTTGATTACTGTACAGTAAATAGTAAGACTATATTATTCTGATGCATTGAGAGGGGGTGTTTTAGGAATTTTGCTCATTGAGATTGAAGAACATGACACAAAGTGACATCAGTCTAGACTATTTTTTATTGAAATGTCTTACTTTGGAATATGATAGAATTGCAGATGTGCATTGAAGTAGCCTAGAACTGTGGACCAGAACAGAGCAGGTTGAATCTTGCGGATAGTTTGTGTGTTGCACAAGGAAAGGAACCTGGGTTTGCTCTCTCACCTAGAAATAAAAAGAAACAGATTGTAATGTTAGTATTCTTGTAATGTAAAACTGTTAAGATATGGCGTTCAGTTTTATCCAAAAATTGTAGTTTGAGAAAAGAGGATGAAAAGAGCTAGGTGCAGCCTAGTCCATATTCTTTCTTCTTTGAATTTATGTTCCCATGAAAAGTTCCGAAGTGATTGATAAATTTACAGGAAAAGATAGTCAAAAAACTAGAAATGGCAAATTTATTTGCCTGTGTATGAACCTTTTATGCACATTATGTTTATTTTTAATCACTGCTGTGTAACTGCATTTTGATATATGGTTTTGATTGTGTGTTCTGTTGCTTATGGATTTTTGCTTCATGTGTTTTTTCTTCTGCAGGAAAGCGAGAAGAAGAGGAAGGACTGAACAGGGCGTTGAGCTTCAGCTTGGCACCAGCCACTTGCAAATTTTTTTTTTGTCCCGGTCACGTCTTTTTTTTTTTTTTTTTTTTTTTATTAATATATGAATTTCTGTTTTTGTTATTCATTTGCTTACACAGTTCAGTGATCAACTTTTTTTAAAAATCTTTGTCCTGCTACAGACTTTGAAAATTTTTTCTTCGGTTTTTTTTTTTTTTGTGTGTGTGTATTTTCTCTTTTTTTCCCCTTCTTCCATGTTTGATTGTGAGTAGAAGTATAATAAACTTCTGAATCTTTCGTTTTACCTTCTTTTCTTGACTTTGCCAAGAGGACTGTCTTTTCCCTCAGATTGCCAATCCAGGGTACTATTACAGATTTTTCTCCCACTTTTAATTTCTTGACAGCATATCTCGATCTTCCCTCAGTACTTCTTTTTTTTTCTTTCTCTCTTTTTTTTTTTTTTTTTTTGTTTTTTTTTGTTTGTGTGTGTGTGTGTGGGGTGCTTGATAAAGAATTAAGTAAGTTAAGTAGTTTATGTATCCAGCTTTTTGTTTTGTGCATTGGTTGTGAGAGTATTGTAATCCTTCTTTTTTGTGCTTTTTTTTCCCCCCCTTGAATTCTAGCTTTTGATATGGCAGTGCTTTCAACAGATTTAAACATGTATGTGGTCAGAAATGTCTATCAGCAGAAGGAGAATATAGCATGAACCAGTACTAAACAGACTTAGCCATCTTCCTTTTTTTTTTTTTTTTTTAAACTTAATAAGCAGTGCTGTATTCTTTTTTGTGTTGTTGTTGTTGTTGTTGCTAAAAAGAAACAATTTTGAATAGGTGATATACCAAGAATGTTTTTTTTTTTTGTTGTGTTGTTTGTTTTTTTTCACTCCTCTGTCTGTCTTTACAGTAGATATCTAAATTTGAGGGATGTTTATCGGAGTTACATTGCTTTGACAAGAAGATACCAAGCTTTTTTGTGATAATGATTGCCTGTTATTTAGCTGAGGTCTTAGATATATCAAGCCTTTACTTTTCATTTTCTAAATATTGCAAAGTTGCTTTCTGATTTGCTTGTGTATTGGCGGAATTTGGGAGTTACTCAAGTATTTACTGACAGCATAGTTCCTCGATAATGTTCAGTAGTTTCAAATGGCCAAATTTTTCTGTATGTTAAAGCATAAGTATATCTTATGTATGAAGCTGTGGTTCCTGTGAAACAAATTATTCTGCACCACTTTGTTCACTGGGGTGGGCTTTTTTTGTATTATCATTATTAACAAAAGATTTTGACTTATTATCCAGTATTGTAAATGTATTCTGGCTTTTTTTTTTTTTTTGACGATCCCTTTGTTCATGGACCATTGGGTTTTAAAAGAGAAATAAGTACATTGGAAAGAGAAAAAAGGAACTGCATGGTAACTGCTGCTGTAGTTTAACTGAAGTGATGGAATCTTTCAAAAGAGGGTTCTGCAAAACCAGACAACTTGAAATTGAAAAAAGACATTTTCTCTGTAATATTTGTGCTTCAGTATGTTCTGCTTCTGTTTAGTTTTGCTGAAGTATAAAATTAAACAAATATTCTATCAGTATATGTGAACTGTTGGTTAATTTGTCACAAAATAAAAGAGGAAAATGGTCAGTTGCATTTCTTTTCATCTGGAATGGTTCTGCCTCTGTGTTTACTTTTAAAACAAATGCAGGTATGTTCATGTAAGTTTCAGTTTCATCAAGGAGGTGTCACTGCATGCAGACTAGTCCATATACGCTACACCACATCCTCTAACTTTTGACTACGCATGGTTTGAAGCTGATGATAAATGAATTAACATATAAGATTAGACAAGTGAGGAAGAGGGTCTCTTGGCTACGACTCAGCGAATGTCTGACCTAGGCATTAGCCCAACGTGCTGGTCAGACCTTGAGTGCCTACCTACCATTTTGTGTGTGTGTGTGTAGTGGATTTACACGTGTGTGTATGACGTGTGGGCATAGGCCCATGTGTGTGCATGGGCGCATGTGTGTGTATGTATATGTGTGTGTGTGCGCAGGCATGTGTGCGCGTTGTGTGTGTGTGCAGAAGTGCATGTGCATATGTGTGTGTGTGTGTGTAATTTGTGGGTTTGTGTGAGCACACGTATCTGCATATAGACTATATTTGTACATATTTGTGTGTGTCTGTGTATGTGTGCGTGTGTGTGCATTTGTGCGCTTGTGTACATTCGTATGAATTGAGTAAAGGTTTTGTGTGTTGCAAGATTACCAGCTGAAGTAGATGTCAATATCATAGTAAAAATGCATATCTGTGTTCACATGCACACACTTTGACACAGATGCATAGTTGGCGTAATAACTTGGAGAAGTGTCAATATTGTGCACAAGATGCAGTTTCTGGAGTGCCTGTATTGCAAGTGTTTTTTTCCAGCACATTCAACAAGCTAATCCTGCAAAAGCCCTCAGAGTATTTACAGTCATGCAAGGAGCATCCCTGCTTCACCACTTACGCCTAGCATCAATCCACGTGGAGCACATATCTGGTGATCATGAGGTGACCCATTGGATGAGACTGCACCCTTGCATCACCTTGGTGGTGTCTGTGGCTCCATCAGGACACCACCTACCATGTACCTATGATGACAATACTTGGTTGTGGACTCCACGCAAGCAAGTGTCCTCCTCTAGAAATCACTATCCAAAGATAGTCTCTAGTGCAGACACCAGAGATTTCTAACCACAGAGATGTGGAAATGCAATCAAGACTGAGGTTGTCTCAAGAGCAGTCCATAACAGACAGCAGGAAGACCCATTTTAAGTAATTCAACCCTACGCCCAAGCAAAGCTTAATGACGCCTAATGAACTAAAACCAGAATTACTCTCACATTGTACAAGTTATAGTTTTCTATTTAAGACAGCTGAAAGTGACCGGTTTGTTTTGTAGCATTAAAGTTTTGAAGTCTCTGGACCAAAACTGAGTCTACCGTTTACATTCAAACATGGACTTGTGTAAAGTTAAATAATGTTTTGAGTTTATCAAAGCAGCATAAGTCCACATATCAAAACAGTGAATTGTAATAAGTTGCCAAACAAGGAATTTGGGTAATAACAGTGTGGTGATTTTCACATTTAGGTCAAAAACTTTCCCAAGTAATTAAAGATGACCTGATGAAGGATCCTGTCTGTTCATGTAATCATGCTATTTGGTTCTCAAACTGATGAAAAACTGAAAGCACATATTACGTAAATTTGTACTGACTTGCTTCTGTTTTTTTTTTTTTACTATTTCCCTCATGGCAAAATAGATTTTGAGTTAATAAGAGTTCAAGTGCAGCCTTCCTTCTGTTCAAACAGATCAGCCTGAACTGACCAGGCGGGAGAGGCTTCCCAGGCTGTAAATTTGGTAGGGTTGAAAGGGTTAATGATGATCAATGACAGGGAGGATGCTATGTTCTGTTTTGGTTAGAGACTAATGATATATGCACATACAGGTGTAAGTGTTGCATACTCCATGAAAATTGATTGTTTATACTATTTAGAAAGGCCATGAAAACTAGGAAAGGGGGGGGGGGGGGAGGTGTCCCACACATTAGTTTGGAGAAGAAAAATGAAATGTTTCCCTGGCAGTACGTCACACTTACTGAAGATTTTTTTTTTTTTTTTTAATTGTTGATGGGTACATCTTAGAGGAAAAATCTGCCTCAACAAGAGTCACTGAGAAGGCAGCATAAAAATGAGGCAGAGAAACAGTTAGAGAAAACTTCCAGAAACTTGCTTTTGGGGTCTTTTTTCAGTCTTGAAAGGCCTGATGTGAACACTGTCTAGCTTTGTTCTCCTCTCCCCCTGCAGTATTAAGCCTGAGCCTGAAGATTTTCAAAATACCGAGTTTCATCTGAAGTCTAGTGTGAACTCTGTGCATACTTGTAAATATGTACACATGTTGAGCTCCAGTCCATTTATGTTTTGCTGTAAATGCAAGGACAGCACTCTCACATTTATTCCATACAGGGTCAGCTGTGTTTCGGTGATGATTACAGGTCTGCTTACCCAACAATTTTGTTGTATTTTGTGTTAAGTTTGGTGATGATGATGAATATGACAAAGTAAAGAAATACATGCAAAAAAAAAGAAAAAAAAAATCGACAGACGAAGTTCTTGAACGGTAATTGCAGTACTGGCATGTAACCATGGCGGCGGCTTTAACCAAAGAGTAACAACTCTTGCTACCTTCCATACACAAAATGCGTCAGGCTTTGCTTGCTTCTTCGACAATATGCAATAAAACAATGAAAACGCAGGAGATGGCATGAGTTTGTCCCAAAATATGCTGATGAATCAGGTTTTGTGTTGGAAAAGGTGGTCATACTGGCAGAAGAAATCTCTTTGTGATGGCAGGTGGAAATAAAGAATACTCCACCACCCCCTCCAGCTTTTACAACAAATTTGGTATTTTGTACACCCTTTTTGGAGAAGACACTCACTTTTTTTGTTGTTGTTTGAAAAAGTATACCAATAGCAGTTTTAAGGGAAATACAAATTTGGTATCTTGTACATCATTTCTGGAGAAGATGCACAATTCTTTTCTTTCTTTTTTTTTTTTTTTTTTTTTTTTTTTTTTTTTTTGTTAGAAAATACACTAATAGCAGTTTTAAGGTACCTACATTTGATTATTATTGTCAAGAGCGCGCGGGGTCAGGTTTAAGCACCAAAACATCTTGGTTGTTCAGAGCTTGTGTTCCAAAGATGCAGATACAAAATCCATGTTCCCAACGTGAAAACTGGCATCATTGATGTCTATCTTGATGTCGTTCAGGTGGTGTCTGTCCAGTGTTAACTGATTCTATTGTCTCATGGGATGGTTATCCACTTTGGCCATATTACCTGATACAGGTCGGGACGTTAAGCATTCATATTACCTCACTTCGTGTTTTGGTAATGGTGATTAGTCTGTGACTCGACCTCTGAAGATTTGGATGTTCATGTTTTTTGGGGTTTTTTTCTCCTGGACTGAAATGCAGTGAGACCAGGAAAATCAGTCATATTATCAACAGTAACATCAGTGTGTATTGAATGAAAAAGGCAGCATTCTCCACAGTTTTATTTCGTGGTGTTCTGTTTCTGGTGAATCACTATCTGATCTCAATTTTGAAGACAGCGTTTGCGCAGTAGGAATATTCCTGAAAATTCTTGGAAACTAGGAACCTTGTCACTCGCACAGATTTGGGCCATTTCACCTGACCACACATCCATGTATCCGACCACTTCATGATGATGCTTTCTTCTTATACCATATCATGTTTCCTACAGTATCTTTTTTGTTGTTGTTGTTGTTGTTGTTGGGTTCGCATACACAAGCATCTACAGGCCTTAGACCCATCTCAACCATGTTGATCTCACAGAGCCCTTTCATGCTTGATAGGATCAGAGGCAGATCAACGAAGTCCCAACACCCGCAACCTTCAGGGCATTCATCATCAAGTGGTTAATCCTCAGCATCAGACTGCAAGAATTCATTTATAACAAGAACCTGTTGGAGAGGATGAAACAAAATCCTGTTCACATGAAAGAAATGAGATTTGATCGCTCACATGCTGTGAAAGTGTGTGTGCACACCAGGACAATCGCATGTGTATGACCGAGTCATGAGCACGAGTTTTATATGCATTGTGTTGTGTGTTATTGCCTGTATGTGTGTTTTTGTATATGTTTTAAAATTTGTTAAGCCTCCAGTCCCAACATCATCATACCACCACAAAAACGAGGCGCTTGGCTGGAACCCAGATGGGAAAGGGGGGGGGGGGGGGGGGGGTGCTGATATAAAGGGACGTGGTGCAGGAGCACAGATTCTGAAACGAAGGCAGCTAGAATGACATGGGTCAGGCTGAAGAGTCTACCCCCAGAACCAAGTCAGCTGGTGAAGTGTTGGTACAGCCCTGTGTCCCTCTGGGAATTTAAAGGTGCAAGTCAAATGTCGTGAATGTCTGACCTATCTCATAATTGTACTGGCCTTTAAGTTTGGGGCTTTACCAGTCTAACTTTTGCCTAAATTTCTCTCGAAAGTGGTCATTGTAGAACATTTTCAGGACTAACTAGAGCTGAATTTAGATCAGAACCAAAACCATGCTTTGGGAATAGCTCTAGTCTATCTTACATCAAGACAAAAGCAGTTACTTTTGGGAATAGCTATAACCAGGATGTTTCTGGTTACTACCTACTAGGACCAGCTGTAGCCAAAATCAGACTCGTCGAACTTAGTTCAGGGCCAGCTGTAACTGTTCTAAGTACTTCACAGCTGGCTATAGCGCAACTTGCATCATAATTGTAAAGGCTATCTGTTCGTATCAGGTTATGGCAACTCACGTCAAGATTAGCTGCAACTGCTCGTATTTCAGGACCAGCTATTGTCAGCTCACTTCAGAACTACATAGTTATTTCTAGAATAAAATTCTAGCCGATGCATGATCTTCAGCACTAGTAATCACGAAACATATGTCAGAGTACCAGTTACCAAACATACTTCAGAACCAGCTATCACTGAAACTTACTTGTTAAACATACTTCAAGACCAGCTATCAACACACATATTTACAGACAAGCGGTCACTGAATATACTTCAGAGCTG
>JADBJO010001375.1:252500-327500 GCA_016801955.1 Conus betulinus | reverse complement strand
GAATAAGGGGAAAAGTACTTTCCAATGTGGCAAGTTGTAAAATGAGGAAAAATTGGGTCGACACCTATTAAATAAAGTTACAGTTTATTGACCATGCACGTTTGAAATCCGAACAGTTTAAAACCCAAACGTTTTAACACCAGTAAAAACGCAAAAGCGCTCAGACTTTCTCCACGGAGTTGCCGAAAGATTTTGTTGCCTTTTTCGACTGGTAACTAGCTGGTCACATGTCGCAAGTTCGTTCCACATTTTCCCATCAGTGTCATTCTGACCAATGTGTTCTGACAAATAGGATTTTTTTTTTGTGTGTGACTAATAAGAGCTCTGGAGTGGTATAAGGCCCTATACTCAAGAACTAAAGTTTTGAACAGTCGTGATTTGGAAAAAAAGTGCGCCACATCCATTTAAACACGTTCTATCTGTTTTAGGTTCTGGGTCTGATAAGGCCGTAACAAACGCATGTTAGTGTCACGTGTAGCGGCGGGAGACGATTGCGTACCAGTCACTTTAAAGTTGCAATCTCTAGTGACCTCTTTTCCTCCTGATTTAAATCTGAAACCGTTGTGTATTGACGATGACGATTGTGTTGTTCCTGATGGTATTGAAGATGCTTATAGATAGATATACATAAGTTATATGGAGAGAGACAAGACAAGACAAGACAAGACAAAAATTTAATTCTTTATTTACGAGGATAATAGATAAGCACTGACGCGCTTTTTTTTTTTTTTTTTTTTTTTTTTTTACATCCAGCCCTCGCCCTAAGTAGGGACTACAACATGCAGTGAAATGAAATGAAATGATGTAAGAAAACAAGCAAACAAAGCGGTCACGCAATCATAAGGGAACATCAAATGAAAATAGAAGAGAAAGGGAAAAAATACAATAATTATAATAAACAAACAAAAAATAAAAATAATAATAATGAAGAGGAAGGAGAGAGTGGGGATGGGGTGGGCTGGGGGAACATATGGAAATGTACTATAACGTACAAGAATTAGCATGTATAAAAACAGACAGTAAAATGAATATAACAAAGCACGTACAGAATCTGGAACACACTTACACAGGCACGCACGCACGCGCAGAGAGAGAGAGAGAGAGAGAGAGAGAGAGAGAGAGAGAGAGAGACAGACAGACAGACAGACAGAGAGAAACACAGAGAGAGAGAGAGAGAGAGAGAGAGAGAGAGAGAGAGAGAGAGAGAGAGAGAGAGAGAGAGCGCAAGGCACAACATGTAATAATTTTTCGTAAGGCATGAAAAAAAACTTAGAAGGTATTTAGCAAAGTGATATGCAATTTGAAAGAGAGAGAGAGAGAGAGAGAGAGAGAGAGAGAGAGAGAGAGAGAGAGAGTATGCTGAACAATGTAGCAGGCTCAACAATGCAAAATAAGACAAGGCAATAGATATAGAAGCATGCGAGAAGAGATTAAAACAAACAAAAAAATAAAATAGAAATAAGAAAATAAGAGAGAGAGAGAGAGAGAGAGAGAGAGAGAGAGAGAGAGAGAGATCTGTTCCATTTACATTTTAACAATTACTCATAAAGAATGACTTAATGTGGCACACACAGCCAAGGGTTAACACTGCACTAAGCTGAGTGCAAGGATCTGTAAACAGGTCAAAGAAGTCCACTCGAACATTGTCCGTTTATTGACCCTTCTATTCAGATATATGTCAGTTCTCTGCGCGGCAGTCGACTTCAAAATATATAATTCAACTTTTTACATAAGAGGGCAGTGATAGGGGCGAGGTGGGGTGTACCGACTATCAGCTGAACTGAGTATGTTAAGAACAAATAGGCTTTCTTTCGAAGCGTAAATTCTGTCGGTGACATATAACTCTCTCTCTCTCTCTCTCTCTCTCTCTCTCTCTCTCTCTCTCTCTCTCTCTGTGTGTGGTGTGTGTGTGTGTGTGTGTGTGTGTGGTGTGTGTGTGTGTGTGTGTGTGTGTGTGTGTGTGTGTGTGTGTGTGTGTGTGTGTTCAGGGGAAAAAAAAATTGTCCTTTTGCACGCCTACTGGATCACGTTTGCCATTTTATTTTAAAGCCTTTTTAACAGCAATAACATTTGTTTGGGCTCGCAGATATCTCTTTTCCCCCTACCTACGTATCGATCAATACAAAACAAGCCTGACTTTTTCTGGACTACATATCTGGAACTCACTTCCAACGCGAAATACAAATAACTAAAACGTTTTAAGAAACATGAAATATACATAAACTGTTCATGTCTTAACAATTTGATTGTTTGATTTAAAATGGTAAGAGTTCACCTCCGCAAATTTTCTGTTAGCCTTAATTTGTATACACCATCTGAACACGAGACCTAGTCCATTAAACCGCTCACCCCCCACTCTCTCTCCCACCCCTCGCCCTTCTGTGTGTGTGTGTGTGTGTGTGTGTGTGTGTGTGTGTGTGTGTGTGTGTGTGTGTGAGAGAGAGAGAGAGAGAGAGAGAGAGAGAGAGAGAGGAGCGTGCGCGTGCGCGCGCGCGCGCGTGCGTGCGCGTGTGTGTGTGCATGTGTGTATGTGTGTGTGTGTGTGTGTGTGTGTGTGTGTGTGTGTGTGTGTGTGTGTGTGTGCTCCTTCTGTTTAACACCAGGCCCAACATGTCAGCATTAGATTTATTTATGAATAGCCTGCTTGTCGGTATTAGAACTACATTACGGTAAGGGTATGTTGATTTGTTAGTATGAATGATACATATTGAAACGACGTATGTACGACAAAGACAGATTGTGAGACTGGGGCCTCGACCTCTAAAATCTTCATCCTTGAGTGCTAGATTCGCTCTCTCTCTCTCCTCTCTCTCCCTCCCTCTCCTCTCTCCGTCTCTCTCTCTCTCTCTCTCTCCTCCCTCCGACGTATCTCTCCCGCTCAATCTCTCTCCTCTCTCTCTCTCTCGTCTCTCTCTCTCTCCACTCTCTCTCCATCTCCTCTCCTCTGTGTGTGTGTGTGTGTGTGTGTGTGTGTGTGTTTGTGTGTGTGTGTGTTTTTCAAACGAAGTTGAAAAAGCCAAACGAGAACACTGATTAGACTACTTCAGCATTACAGTCAAATGATATCGCGGACGCAAAAAATCCACAGCGCCAATGTGGAGGGCAATAAACACTTTTTGCACGCAACAAGCGTACAGATTCACAAAATTCAAGCACAAATCACCCCGGACAAATCTAATACCCACTTTCTGTCATTATCAGATCCTTATCCTTACTCAAGCTTCACAGACTATGAGAGCACCAAATGAATATGCATGCCCGACTTCCCTAATATCATTTTGCAAACAAAAACTTAGATCCAGTAACTCAATCAAAATTCCCCTTCTTGCTGTACATGAAGCAGAAATGCACATAGCGCAATTAAAGAATAAATCCATGGGTCCTGAAGACATACCCGCATCCTTAAATTTCTTCTAAAACTCGCTCTCCTTACTCTACTCTCTTACCTTACATTGTTGAGTCTCTTACATATATATATATATATATATATATATATATATATATATATAGAGAGAGAGAGAGAGAGAGAGAGAGAGAGAGATTTTATCCATTGAAACTAATGTTTTTCCCCCCCTCTGGCGTTCAAAAACGCCAAAGTGATCCATCCCTCTCTTCCAAAATCAAATGATTTGTTGGATCCAAATAATTTCAGACCTACATCCTTACTATCGATTCTATCCAAACCCCTTGAAAGACACATACACACACACACACATATATCTCAGTTCATGGAGAAAAACAAACTATTTCACACCACTCCAATCTGGATTCCGATCTAATCATTCCTGCCACACAGCATTGTCACGAATGTGTGACTCATGGCTTTCAAATATGAACCAATCACAAATGACAGGGGTTGTATTCTGCATCTTCATCAATGATTTACCATTGTCCGTATCAGATGAAAAGGTCACGACAGATTTATTTGCTGATGACTCGTCACTCCAAACGAATGGTAGTGATCTACAGACAATAGAAACTTCTCTCCAGGAAGTCTAAACGACGTGTCAGACTGGTGTCATTCAAACTCAATGGTCATACACCCAGCCAAAACCAAATCTATGATTATAGCTACCCGCCAAAAACACCAGTTGACTCCTCTTTGCCTAAAACTTCAGTTGAATGGCACTTCTATCGAGCAGGTAGATGAGCATCGTGTTTTAGGGGTTACCGATAGATAAAGAATTTGAAATGGCAATCTCATCTCAATAACGTATGCAAGGTAGTCTCAAAACACCTTTTTTCCCCTGTTATCTCAATTAAAGCGCTACGTCAACAATAATGTGTGCTAAACTTTTCTTCAATGCACACATAATGTCACGTATCAATTACGCTTCAACAGTGGGGACGGAAGTAGTAGTGACGTCCACAAAAAAGGCTGAATTCTCTCCATAGACGTGCAGCAAAGCTACTCCATCCAGCTGTATCTCTAACAACAGACGAAAAACTAAAAGCGCTGAACATACTTCCTCTGAATAGGCAATTGGAATTCAACAAGGCATCATTTATGTTTACAATCTTGACAGATACGAAGACCTCTTCTGGCTGGACGAAATTCCTTCTTCCCTACCCACGCATTGATCTGTACAAAACAAGCCTAGCTTACTCTGGACCATATGTCTGGAGCTCACTTCCACCGAAATCTACAAAACATGAATGCTTTAAAACTTTTCAGGAACATTTGCATAAACATTTTATGTCTCAGTAATTAGATTATTCGATTTACAATGATTAGCGCCCATTTGCAAAGTCTTCTGTGAACCATACTTTGAATAAATCGTCTAAACATAAAACCTACTCAGTTAAAATCGCTCATCCCCCACTCCCACTCTGTCTACCATCCCTTTTCACCCCCCCCCCCCCCCCCCCCTACCTTCTCATTCTCTCCCCACCCTCCTCTCCTCTCTCTCTGTAGTTTTGTTTGTTTGTAAGTTTCCTTCTGTTTTACCATCCCCCATCTCATTAGTGCTTTTAAATTAGATTACCATGTTGCTATGCTGAATTGTCAGTATGAATGATATGTGCTGAAATAATGTATGCATGACAAGGACAGATTGTAAGACTACTAGGCTTTGGCCTAAAATCTCCATCCTTGTGTATCAAAGATCAATCAATCAATCTCTCTTTCTCAGAAGAGGGGGTGGATAGAAGGTGAACGAGAGGCGGAGGGGTTCAAGCCTGCAAGGATTCAATACAAACTAAACTGATTTCAAACCTTGGCTGAAGGTAGGTTACCAGCTTCGCTGACACCTCGAAGAGTCTCTCTCACGGAGTCTCTCTCACGGGAAGAGAGAGAGAGAGAGAGAGAGAGAGAGAGAGAGAGAGAGAGAAGGTCAAGAGGTGTGCTTTGCTTTTTGACTCCGTTGGACAATAAGCTTGCCTGTAAGCTGAACTGTGTGTACTAGGTCCTCCAACCCGCGCTGACTTCCAGTTTATCCCAGCGTCACTAAAACAGCGAACGCTGCAACCGGATTGAACCGGTTGTTGACAAGACGTCTTCCAAGGCCGCTAACTCTGACCTCAAAGCGGCAAAGTCACCCAGGCTATAAATCATGTCTCGGCAGTCCTTCATCGCGTCTGGCTGGCTTCCTTATTAGGCCTGTATATAAGTGCCTGCTCAGCTGCTTAGGGGGAACAGGAGGGTTCTGCTGAATAGTGGGCTTGGACGGCACGGTAGCCGGAGACTTCATCAGAACACACAGTGAGTTTAAGAAGAAACTGCGAGTCTCTCTCTGGCTGGCTGGCTGTGTGTGTGTGTGTGTGTGTGTGTGAGTGAGTGCGCGCACGCGCGCGCGTGTGTCTGTGTGTGTGTGTGTGGGTATGTGCATCGACTCGATCTGGCTGTCGATTACATGATGCTCTTAAATACCATATAAGAGTATAGGAGCATGCCACATCCAAAAAGGTAATATATCCCAGCAATAAATATTTTCCCGTGAAAACAGCTCTTTTTTTCCCGTGAAAATGGCTAATCATCTCAGGAAAGCGGCAACAAATCCTGGGTAAAATTTGTTTAAAACATGAAGCAGCTTATTTCAGGAAAACCGTTCAGGAAAACAGCCAATTATTCCGGGGAAATAACTGCTTTTGCCAAATTATTTTCTGTTTTCGATGTTCATCCCCCTGTGATGATACACTTGCTGTTATCCTATACGTAATTGAGCAATAGTTGCTCCTCTGGATCTTTAGAACTTCACTGCTCAAGTAAATATTTCACTAACTCATTCCCCCCCCCCCCCCCCCCCCCCCCCCCCCCCCCCCCCCCCCCCGCCGCATAGTAGTGCTCCCGCCGCATAGTAGTGCTCCGCCGCATAGTAAATCACTAAATCAATTTGATACAGAAGAAAAAGTTGTAAGCAAATGGCATTTGTTAAGGTCTATTTTATTTTCACACTCTTCTCCACCCCACCCCCTCCTCCCTTCATGATCCTTCACACCCCACTTCGACAACCCATCCCCCACTCCTAGCCCCGCCCCCTCCTTCCCTTTTCCTTGCTCAAAAAGATAATAAAAAGGACTAAGGCGTAACTATTTAAAACGCTTAGTCGGGCATTTTGTATAAACGAATTTGTTGAATATTAAGGCAAATACTAATCCATCATCTTGGGATGGTAGAAATGGTGGTAGCCTGGGCACTTTCTACGGGGTTCTACGGGTTGCGACCGAGTTCTGGTATATGCACTACATAACATACCATGCATATATACATGCACACCATACAGCAGAGCACGAATGCCGAGCGATTCATCTTCAGCCATGGATTCTCCGGTGCCTAGAGTGACGTTTACGCCCGCAAAGGACGGCAAACAAATCCTGAAATGACCACGCTTACACACATCAATGAAAGAAAGCAAACGATGTATTTTAACGGACGTGTAAATTCAAAGGCTGCCATTTTATATACTGTTAGGAATCAGACACAGTGCTGAAGACAAGCTTTAGAGAAAGATACCTCAAAGTAGGCATCAGACCCTGGCACTAACTATTTGTCAGTCAGTGTTATGATCTTCAGAGAGAGAGAGAGACAGACAGACAGACAGACATGATCTTCAAAGAAAGAGAGAGAGAGAGAGAAAGCCAGCCAGCTAGCCAGCCATACAGATCGAGTGTCTAAACAGGTTAAAAAACATTTTCCATTGTGTGAAAATGCTCCATTTAAACCACGGCAAAAAGCACAGGCAGCGAAAGAACATGCTCCATTTAAACCATGCGAAAGAACATGCGGCGAAAGAAGAGGACACTCTAGAATATGGATGTAACACGGAGAAGAGGATGGACTGGTAGGGGGTAGAGAGGGGAGTGACGACTGGATGAGTGAGTAGGCTGGGCAGGAAGGCGGACGAGAGTGTTGAGTGGCTCAGTAGTACAAACATTGAGAAACCACTGCTGTCAATTCAAATCTCTCTTGCGCGCCGAACCTAAATACTGACATTGTCGCTGCACCTCTGCCCTATCTCTGCCGAAATGCAGGTCGCCACCAACTGTCGTATCACCTTTGGACATAAACCCTCCAATGTAACTTACGTAAAACCGGTTTGTCCCAGATGTGCAGGGGCGGTATCTATGCATCAGTCTATCCCAACTGGATCAGTACACATGATATGCGGTGTTGTTGTGCAGTGTGGAGAAAGGGGTGTCGAAATCAGTCAACATGTTTATCGCCTCGCCGTTCACTGAAGCCACATTAAGGCTGAACACAGAACCGTTCGCAAGCTGAATACCAAGACCGTTAAATCCAAAGGAAGTCATGGTTTAAAACTAAAAGACTGATCTGAAGCAAATTACATCACCAACCAAGTCAGAGCGAGAGAAAACTATTGACCGCCCTTTTAAAAATCGCATTAGACAGAACCGCTCGGGGGAAAAACGTCTTCATGGAACTTGCGGTAAAAGATTTGCGTCTTTGATTATACACATTATGATACTAAAAAAAAATTATGTTTAATGCTCGGCGGTGTATCGCGCGGTATGTGTCGTGGAGCTTCCTCGTGCTGCTTCAAAAGGAGAGAGAGAGAGAGAGAGAGAGAGAGAGAGAGAGAGAGAGAGAGAGAGCATGCCGTTTAGATACTTTTTGTATATGACCATTTTCTGGTTAGGGATTCTGAAGAATGATGGGAGGATTTTTTTTTAACGTCTAGATAATTTCGAAAACGTTTATTGTCAGTTTGTGTATTCCAGTATTCCTCATACAACAATCTTAATTTAAAGCTTTCAGGTGTAGAGTATATGACGCGAGCAAACCACGCCGAGTAGTTAGGAAAGGATATGTCGACTCTGAATTTCTCTCGTTCTCAGTAATGAATATTTAACAGGGACAAAGTCACCACTCAGGTCGAGGGCCCGAGGCAGCACCGACTGACACAGCTCACACTGTTCCTTCCGGATAGCACCGGTGTTGACATAACCCAAACTACTCTTTCTGGGTAGCATCGATGTTGACACAGCCCAAACTACTTCTTCCGGGTAGTACCGATGTTGACACAGCCCAAACACTTCTTCCGGGTAGTACCGATGTTGACACAGCCCAAACTACTTCTTCCGGATAACACCAGCGTTGACACAGCCCTAACTACTTCTTCGGGGTAGTACCGATGTTGACACAGCCCAAACTACTTCGGGGTAGTACCGATGTTGACACAGCCCAAAACTACTTCTTCCGGATAACACCAGCGTTGACACAGCCCAAACTACTTCTTCGGGGTAGCACCGATGTTGACACAGCCCAAACTACTCTTGCCGGGAAGCATCAGTGTTGACACAGCCCAACCTAAACACGTCCACAAAACACGAGTTTACCTACAGGCAGTTGAAGCTCAACTGCAATGTGAATTTTCTTAAATCAGTCTCTCAAAGACTGGAAGATTCCCCTTTATGAAAGTTTTTGTTCCTTTCCTTAATTTTAACGTGTGTCAGAAACGTGTGTCTTCGTTGGCTTGTCTGCAGTTCGTTGATATGAATAAAGTGGTTAATGTGTGAGGGCAACTCAACAAAGAAAAAAAATGATGGCATTCATTTACTTGACTACATTTTTTACAGTTAAATTATCATATGACCTTATGTTGCAGGTGCACCAGAGATCTCGCAGAAGACATTCGCCTGCTAAGAACCAGGTCTTCTGGGTACGATCTCCTCCCGAGCTTATCATTAGACCTAATTCATCCTCAAACCTCCCACCCAGCATGTCGGCGGCGGAAGTGTCCAAGCCCCTCATCCTGACCGACCCCTCCGAGTTCCGACCGGAAGTGAGGGACGCCAGCAAGTTCCGCGATTTCCGCATCCACAATGTCCCGGAGCACGTGGTGCACACCTACGACCTCATGCACACCAACCAGACTCTGGACTTTGTCAAAGGTCGTATGGAGTATTGGGGTCGTCTGGACCACGGCCACCTCACCATCATGGAGGCCCTTGAGAAGCTGAACGGGCTGGTGGACGAGAGCGACCCCGACATCGACCTCCCCAACGCTTACCATGGCTTCCAAACGGCTGAAGGCATCCGTAAAAATCACCCGGACAAGGAGTGGCTGCAGGTGACAGGTCTGATCCATGACGTGGGCAAGCTGATGGCGCTCTGGGGAGAACCCCAATGGTGCGTGGTGGGCGATACCTTCCCCGTGGGCTGCCGCCCCGATCCCAGCATCGTCTTCGGCGTGGAGAGCTTCTCCAAGAACCCGGACATGAAGAACCCCAAGCTGAACACACCGCCTGGGCATCTACAACGAGAACTGCGGGCTGGATAATGTGTACATGTCCTGGGGCCACGACGAGTACCTGTACCGGGTCCTGCAAGCCAATACCCACAGCCTGCCCGATGAAGCTCTCTACATCATCCGTTTCCACTCGTTCTATCCCTGGCACACGTGCAATGCCTACACCTACCTCTGCAACAACAAAGACCAGGAGATGCTTCGCTGGGTCAGGGAGTTCAACCAGTTCGACCTGTACACCAAGGCCCCAGACATGCCTGACATCGACAGTCTACATGACTACTATGAGGGACTCCTGAAGAAATATGTGCCAGGGAAAGTTAGGTGGTAAATTTCACCACAGGCTAGAATCTAACGCAAAACTGACAGGCAGGACATAAGGGAGGGAGGCTGAATGTCTTATCTGGCGCAGATATTGTCAATACCCTATCTTTTTTTTTTCTTCTTGACAAAATGGCGTTTGCGTTTAAATTGTATAGAAAAAACACAGAAGACAAATCGGAGAAATACCATTATCAATGCAGGTCTTTGACGATATCCTTGATGAACACTTTGGAATGATCGCATCTCAGATAGTAGGGTGTTAAACAGTATGCTTATATTTGATCATCAAAGAGTTTATACGTCTGGGGAATCCTTTGTTTTCTTTCTCTTTTTTTTTTTTTTTTTTTGTCTTTCTGTCTTTTCATGCTTTTAAGAGTGGGGGTTAGATCCTGTGAATCAAAGAGAGAGAGAGAGAGAGAGAGAGAGAGAGAGAGAGAGAGAGAGAGAGAGAGAGACGGAGAGACAGAGAGAGAGAGACAGAGAGTGAGAGAAGAAGGAGAAGAAGAAGAAGAACTCGAGAATTCCATTCATGTTTCGATTTTATTTTATACAGCTGTCATGTTAATAAACACTTGTTGATGTAGGCCTACCTGTAGTTTTAGTGTGCCTGCTAAAATTCCTACACTGTTTGTACTTAAGATTCTTGACATCCACTTGGCTCAAAGAATAGACATACATGTTATGAATACCGTAATTATGTGTGTTCATTTTCACTAAACAGGACTCTGTGTGTGTGTGTGTGTGTGTGTGTGTGTGTGTGTGTGTGCGTGCGCGCGTGCATATGCGTGTGTGTGCGCGCACACATACAGCATGTGTTGATTGTGTGGTGTGTGTGTGTGTGTGTGTGTGTGTGTGAGAGAGAGAGAGAGAGAGAGAGAGAGAGAGAGATTGCACAACAAAATGGTAGTACCTGCCCAGTTTGTTTGTACATGTTGTTTGTTTGCCTTCTTTGGGGGAAAAAATGTTTTTGTGGGAAGCCTTGAAGATAAGTAGACAACACAGGGAGCAATGGCATCCGATCTTGGCCGCAGCCTTGAAAAAGAACGTTTCTGCCAAAGTGTGCCACACATGGCGAAAGTAGACGCCATCTTTGTTTGCAAGGTTATGGCGACTGGACCTTAAGTATGTTTTCTTAGTTATGCTTTGATGCCAACTGACTTTAATTCAGACCTTCTATTTTTGTTTTTATATGATGGAAATAGTCTACAGTAACATTAGGGTTTGGACACACACACATGAAATTTAAAGCGCCAAGGTCTTGCCTAATAAACAAGGGTTCACAGACAAACACAATTAGTCTATGGTGTTCTGAGAATTCTTATTGTGTATGCAAACAAAAAACTTTCTGGCTGTTTTCTACATGAAGATGTCAATAACTTTTGACAGGTGTAAATCACCCAGTAATATGTTCAGCAATATTTTCAATGCCACAAAATTGGCATTTTCTTTCGAACGTTAACCACGTACAATTGATCCTCAGTACACTGTTAAAGAGTGTATTAGTTATCACATGCAGGTATTCTAATGAATTTTAAGTTATACTGTATCAAGATCAGGCATTTCAATATGATTTATGCCGAGCTGAAACTGAATTGAATAATAGACAAATCTCATACAAAAAAAAAAAAAAAAAAAATATGGTAGATCATATTTAGATTGTATCGTAAACATAACTAAGTAAAACTATGGAGGTTTATTGCTCGAGGTGAATCATGCAGGTGAACTTGTATCAAAGCAGGCGAGAGATTTTCTCTAGCACTGTGATAATGCATCATAAACCTTTACATGGTTACCAAAATGGCTGAAAATAAGCACGAATCATTGGAAAATAGGTGGAATGAGATGTTGTGTATACAAAACAAATAATATAATCTATGTCAACATTTTTGACGCTGCACAATTGGAACACCGCATCCCTTGACCCCAGCTGTCAGTCAAAGAAAGGACGGACAGTGGAGCGCCTCAATAGGTCAGCACTTCCCATCTTTGAAGGATGCCTGCCAAGAGCTGGATCCGCGTGAACAGACTTCTGCCTTCCCCCACCCTTTACTTCCTCCCCATCCCCTTTCTTCAACCATTCCTTTCAACTCACTAATCTGAAACGAGAGAGAGAGAGAGAGAGAGAGAGAGAGAGAGAGAGAGAGAGAGAGAGAGAGCCCTGAGTGAGAATGCTCAGTGACAATGTAATGTATGTGTGTATGTCTCTGTATATGTCACCATTCGTGCGTGTGTGTGTGTGTGTGTGTGATAGTCTTCCTATAACTTTGAGCGTGCGTGCGTGAGCGCGCGCGCGCGCGCGAGTGTGTGTGTGTGTATGAAAGAGAGAGAGAGAGAGAGAAAGATTGACTGACTGAGTGAGAGAGGTTAAGTGAGAGTCCATAATTCTCCCTCCCTCTCTCTCTCTCTCTGTGTGTCCATAATTCAGTGTGTACTTCTCTCTACCTGTGCGCGCGCGCGCGTGTGCGTGTGTGTGTGTGTGTGTGCGCGTGTGTGCCTAACCACAACCCTGTGTGTGTGCGTGCGTGCGTGTGTGTGGTATGTGCGTGTGTGTGTGTGTGTGAGAGAGAGAGAGAGAGAGTGTGTGTGTGTGTGTGTGTGTGCTCTGTGTGTGTGTGTGTGTGTGTGTGTGTGTACCCACAATCCTCTGTCTGTGTGTGTGTGTGTGTGTGTGTGTGTGTGCGTGCGTACATGCGTGCGTGCGTGCAAGCGTGTGTGTGCATGTGTGAACCTGAAACGTGTACTTTCTCTGTTTTTTTTTTTTCTTCCAATAATTCTTTCACATTTTCAAGCGGCCTACCAAAGGTAATGCGCTTTTTTTTTTTTTTTTTTTTTTTTTCTGTCCCAACCTCTGCGCCACCTGAGGCAGTGCATCCACGCCGCTCATTCCGACACCCCGTCCACAGCCACAGCCCGGTCGACCCCGCCGCATCCCCGGCACCGGCAATCCACAAAGAGCAGTCAATGTCAAGTCGTCAAGAGACAATCCACCGGAGGAGACACTGCACTGCTGCCGAGTCACTTCGGTGGTGTTCAGCGGTGCCTGTTCTGATCTAACATACGCAGGACACCACCTACTAAGCCCCCTACTGACAATAATTGCTTAGTCGCGGAGCCGGCGTGAGTGGGCTCTCCCCTCCGGAGGGCGCCACTACGTCCGTCCAACGACAGTCCCCACGGACTCGCCGATACCAGTGACCCCGACAGAACCAAAGCAAGGCTACACACATGGAGAGGACATCGAAACTGAGGTCACCATGACAGCAGGGCATGTAGGGCCACAGAATTTGAGACTTTTTTTTTTTTTTTTTTTTTTTTAATGCTGATTGATGAGATGAAGATGATTAAGATGATGCTACGGATTTCCATTCGGGTCTGAGACTACATGACAGGGCTGTACTCTACGCTTCCTTTCATTATATATCCCGGCGTCGACCAGGCCAAAGAGATACAGGCACCTGCAGTGTTGGTCAGGAAGTTAGAGCAACACTCTCAGAAACGCATCCATTAAGTGGATGAAACTCGACTGTGTGGTCCCAGTCTTCCCAACTGAGTCCGCAGCAAACTCAACTCTGGGTTGGAGCCGGTTGGGGCAGAAAAACCCACATGACTCTGATGGGATTCGAACCCATGACCTCCCAGCCGGGGCGCTAGTAAATTCAATATGCACCCATATTTCAGTCATGCGCGATCAGTCCGAGTTGTCAGCAAGAGATTTCAATGGATCGCGCTTGGGATATCAAACTGTGTATCAGCTCATCTTCCCGCCCACAGAACATGAACAACTTATTATGCCTGATAATTACAAGATATCAAGAAGAACGTCAAATTTCAGTGTTTAAATTCCTTGTCGCTTAGACATCCTAAGCCTGCAACGACTGAAATTGTGATTTAAAACGCCCGCGGCGTATACCTTCAAAGCGCTATATTTTCTTTCGTAATTCTAACACTTTTTTGTTGTTGTTGTTTACTGGGAAATAACCAAGAAACGGATCTTGTTTTCCACAAAACCCAGCAGACCGGTCAACAACAAAACATTCACGTTCAATAACAAGCTTATGATCAATGGAGACAGAGCGATTAACAGACAGGCTTTACAACAACTCTGAAAAGGTGATTTTTTTTTATTTCCAGTAGATCATAATCGATAACATTGCTACACACGCACGTTACCAAGGCCACACATTCCAAGATCAGCTACCTCTCAGGCTTTCTGGCACTGAAATATAACCTGGTTAACGAAAAAAAAAAAAAAAAAAAAAAAAAAAGAAACAATGATAGAAACGATTTCAATTAACTTTTCAAACTTCTGATTTGCATGATTTGTTATAAAATGCTAAATTTCAATTTTTTTTTTTTTTTTTTTTTTTTTTTTTTTTTTTTTTTTTTTTTAAAACAGCCAATGGCCCGGACGAACACATGTTGATTGTTTCGACCGTGATTGGTTGTGTTTATTTTCCGGTGTCGGAATATTCGTCTCTACGGTCTCACCCAACTTAGAAGATACTCCAGGCTGGCGCATTATCACATTATATTGTAGCCTCATTAGAGTACCTAAATGATGAGAAAACGACAGACAGAATTCATAAAACCGACAGAAAATAATATATCAAGTCAGGCAGGAAGACGATCTCTCTCTCTCTCTCTCTCTCTCTCTCTCACATACATGTACACAGGTGACGATTTCACACACACACACACACATCAGTAATCATCCATGCACATACGTAAACCTACACACGGCCGCGCACACTCATGCGCCCAAGCATGCATATACTCCAATACACAGACACTGGGGCTGGATCAATTACTTGGGAGGAAGGAAGAGGACAAACGGGGATCGGGGAAACTTTGCCCAGCAGTGGAAGGGAGAAAGGTGCCCAAAATGGAATTTTTGTCAGCCAGGGAGCGATGGGGTGGGGGAGTTCTTGAGTCCTGGACCCCACCCCACAACCTACGTCGACCCTTTTCAGACACAGAGGCCTAACATTAACCTAGATTGACACAAGTGTCGGGCCTATGGACTCTTGCCCGGATGCACACAAAACACAAATTGGCTTTCGTGCACAGTACTCCACTTACAAGATTATATTCATGTATGATATCAACACACTTTGACTCGATTCCGCTAAGACTCATGCATGGGCACAGCCAAAGACACAAACATGCGTTTGTGTGCATACTTCACGCTGATCATCAGGGTCGAAATGCAAGTACCATGGTGGGACGAGGCGTATAGCCGACCAGACGTGACCTGAATTATTAGTCTCGCTTTAAGGAAAGTGTGCATATATATCAAGAGGAGAAACGTGATACAACATAACAGCTTCCTATGGTTAAAAAAAAAAAAATCTTTGTAAAATCGCAGCACAATGAAGGGCGACACATCTTGTTTCTTCTCCCCATGTGACCCACATTAAACCTTCGCCATACTGGTGAACGAGGTACTAAATGACAAGAAAAAAGAGGGGTGTGTGTGTGTGTGTGTGTGTGTGGGGGGGGGGGGGGGGGGAAGGGAGCCAAAACGGCAGTGTTTTTGGTTTTTGTTTTTTAATCACTGCCGGATCAATCACATGATAGGGACTTGGCGGAGGAGGGGGTCACACTGGCTACAATCTGGTTCGTCCTGCCACAGACTCAGCCTTAGCTTCCACAGGAGCAGTCGGTGTCAAGTCATAAGGAGGCAACCCACCAGAGGAGACAGCGGACTGCTGCCAAGTCACTTTGTTAGTGTTCAGTGGAGCCTGGTCTGATACTGACAATAACTGCTGAATCATGGAGCCAGTATCAGTAAGCTCCCCTTCAGAGGGCACCACCATGTCTGTCCAATGAGATTCCTTTGTGAACTTGCCAATACCTGACCCCAACAGAACATCACCAAAGGCAGAACATTATGCTGATCTATGAGAATGAGGACAATGATGTAATGAGGTACTACAGATTTCTTTTCTGGTCTGAGACTGTATGGCAAGACTGTCCTCTAAGCTTCTTTCATAATACATCCAAGCATCAACCAGACTTGAGAGATACAGACTCCTGCAGTGTAGGTCTGGAAATTTAAGCAACACTTTCAGAGATGTATCCATTTAACTCTGATGGGAATCAAACCCACAATCTCCCAGTCGAGATCATGTGACACTAACTACTTTGCCATAGCAGTTGGTCAATGCACTAACTTTATTGTGTTTCATCACAACATTTCAGATAAACTGAACGTTTCAAAACATGTAACAATGTAAAATCTTGCATATTACTATGCGGCTAAATCAAATCATTTAAAAAAGAGACAGCATGCACAACAATTCTGACCAATCAACTGTACATTTAACTGATCATTTTCTGCACGTTACCACTCTGTGCACATGCACACAACACATACACATCATTCATTTGACATTCATTCTGAACATACAAAAATTGTGACTGCTGCTAAATAAATTCAAACATTTTGCAAAAGTTACACAAAGTTTTCATCATCCATTATAAGTCAGTTTTTTTTTTTTTTCATCTTTTCATTACAGCCAGTCATATACACAAGACTCTCTGAGGGCTGTCACAAAACAGCAAAGAAATTCTTGTGCTCAGACAAGAACTATAGGAAAAGCTGTTCTTTACTGAAGAAACAATCAAATCCTGCAAGAGCACAACATGCAAGAAAAGCTGCACTTGCCATTCAGCATGGAAGAAAAACAAAGATGGAAAATATGAAATAGACAACACATGCTTGTTATTCCTTGTAGTACAGCACCCACTAGGAGGACAAAAATGTCATCTCTGGATCACAAAACTATACAAGTAGTCAGTGATAAAAAGACATGAGTTGAAGAGTGATGGTCATGTCATAGCTCAAGCTATAGAGATTTAAAGAGGTGGAAGCTGCAACGAGTGCATCTGGTAAATTTTTTTCATTGCGACACAACCTCTACATCAATAAATTGACATATCAGTCAGACTGCTGTTGATGTACATGATAGTGTTCTGTGATTACTCAGATTTAAAGATATGCAACAACAACAAAACATGAAATAAAGTAAAATAAAATAAAATAGAATTAAAAAAACCCCTGTGTGTGTGTGTGTGTGTGTGTGTGTGTGTGTGTGTATAGGTATGTGAGCGTGCATGCATGTGTGCATGGATGTATGCATGTGTAAATGTGAGTACGAGCATGTAAGTGTGTGTTTCATTATTCAGCCTATCAAGTCAGTCATAACAAATCATGAAACATTTCATTTTCTGTTGCCTTTTGTGGGGATTCTCTAAACCTCTTCTGAAACCCTCTGAACATACTTAACAGCTCCTGAGACTCTCTGCCTTTCAGTCAAAATGGGAGGTCTAAAGTCTACTTTTCTTTGGGTGGGATGAAAGACAGTCTCTTCTGTCTCTCCTTCTCTTCCTTTTTCTTTGATTTCTCCTTTGTTTTCTTGCTTTGCTTCTCAGACTGCTTGAGGAAATATTCGCCAGTGGCCAGCTCCATGTCTTCCTTCCTCTCTAACTGCGGAGGAGGGAATGGCGTGTACTCCTTCTTCTTCTTGATCTTCAGTGGAACCTTCCTTTTGACGTTCCTGTTCTTCCACTTGGGGATGAAGCGGTCCCAGCTCTCGTGTCTCAGAACCTCGTCCTTTTCCAGCTCGTGTCTGAGCATGATGATTCTGACGGTGTAGATGGGGTGTATGTTCTTCATGCAGTCCTCCACAATTTTACGCACCTCTTTCAGCCCTTTGTAGGGCCCCACGGCCGACACAGTCCCTCCCTGCACCAGAATGTAGCAGTTGGTGATGATCTCTATCGCCTTCAACGTGGATCCGTCAGGACCAATCAGTCGCT
The DNA here is from genome assembly GCA_016801955.1 of Conus betulinus. Classification (NCBI taxonomy): domain Eukaryota; kingdom Metazoa; phylum Mollusca; class Gastropoda; order Neogastropoda; family Conidae; genus Conus; species Conus betulinus. Next base: position 309,648 of record JADBJO010001375.1, on the reverse strand, counting down.
GCCGCCGCCTGATGAAACGAGCGTCGTTGCTTACAAGTTCCGAATCTTGATAATGTCAGAAGCGATGCCATCCTCCAGAAGACGCAGGGCCTGCTCGAGAGGCACGCTACGTGCAAGTAGTTTGATGCAGTCACGAGCATTGATGATAGCATAGGGGTCCCATGTCTTCCTTGTGGTGAAGACCGTCATGGTACCCATGGCAAGATCAAGTTCTGCTTTAATGTTTAACTCCTGTAATTTCTTCGTCACGATAGGCCACCTCTCCTTCAAATATTTTTCACGATACTTTGGGAACATGATTGAAAATGAACTTTCCGCCAACATCCCATGCCGGTTGTCATCTTTAGTGAATTTGGGTTCTTTCCAGCCATCAGGAACAGTCACCCTTTGGTCGTCATCTTTGCTGAATTTCTGCTTGTTCTTCTTGTTTGAATGAGACTTTCCACCAGTTCTCACTGGAGACGTGCTCTCTGTGGCACCTGGTCCTTCACCCAGCTTCTTCCTTTTCTTCTCTGGCCCTGCACCTTCCGCCTTCCTCTTTCTACCCTTTACGTCTGCCATCATGTCCTGCCAACAGAAAAATCACTGAAAATAAGTACAGTGGCCTCATCACCATCGACACAAATCACCATAAACCCCCCACCAGCCCAGAAACTATATGCCGATTCCATGGCACCTGCCAGTCACATCCACTGACATGGCAGACACAGGCCCATTAGACAACCTAGTGGCATGAGACCATTTCCTCCAGCACAGTCATAGAATGTACAGCCAGCCAACTGAGACTGACACAGCACCATCCTTGGATCCTTTCCAGTCCAGGATACAGATCACTGCTATAAATTTGTTCTGCTCTTCTCCACCCCATCCCATCCCACCCCCCATCTGCCCTAACCTCATCCCATCTACCTACCACCCTCCATCCCAGCCCTGCCTCCATCTCGCCTTCCCTTCCGCCCACCTTTTTTCACAGGCAGATTCGCCAACCCTTCGCTCTTTATACAATCATAGTCTCCCCTTTCCCCATGATGACTTTTTCATTGTCCCCCCCCCCCCCCCCCCCCCCTCCCTTTGGTCCCTGTGAGAGCCATGCTGTGCAGGTGTGTCTAAATACCAGGTAACTGCTGAGGCTAGTGCTGCAGGTTAGTGTCTGAGTCGGGATACCCAGTCTCACTGACTTCTACCTGCTGTAGTTACAGGCCTGCACCAAAGATGGGGAATAAACAAAAAACAAAAAAAACTCTATAGCCTGGAAGTGTTTGTCGTGAGGATCACTAGCAAGCCCTTGTCCTACATCCATATGAATTTTAGGCAAGTAGCAACACCTGCCATTTCCAATGAAAGGGGGGGGGGGGGGGGGGGGGGGGGGGGTAGATAACCAGCTTTGGTGTGCAATATGGGACAATATTCCATCACCCTTCACTCTATGTCAAACAATCTGTTACCTATCAAGCATAGTCTTCAATGTCACCTTCTGGACTTAAACAGTTTGAGTGCGTGGGAATTAATTTGTATGTGGACTATACAGATGATAGAAAAATACACTATCAGCCACTCGGTGAAAAGTAATTATTAAACTTTATCACCCATTCCCCCCCCCCCCCCCACCCCTGTCCCTCTCCCTATCATGTTTCTACATTAATTTTGAAATATATGCCAGACGCGGTATGGTATGCATGTGCAGTGGAAGTGAGAGAGTGAATGAGTGAGTGAGTAAGAGAGAGAGAGAGAGAGAGAGAGAGAGTGTGTGTGTGTGTGTGTGTGTGTGTGTGTGTGTGTGTGTGTGTGTGTGTGTGCGCGCGCGCGCGCGTGCACATACATGTGTGTGTGTGTGTGTGTGTGTGTGTGTGCATGCATGTGTAGTTGTTTGCTTGTTGTTTGCTGTAAAAGCCTTCTAAGATTAGGCCCCAACTACATGAACCTAAGTCAGCATATGTCATCATTATCATTTTCACTATCATAACTGTCATTACTAACACTACCAACATAAATGTGTGAGCGGTGGTACCGTTCCCTGCCATGTGCACATAACAACAAAACATGAAGTTCACTTAAAAATAGTGATATAACTTGTGGATGAAGTAAGTCTCAAAGAGCAGTCAATCCTCCCCTATAATTTTCTATGATATTGCTCCCAGTCCCACTACATTATGCACATGTGTGGAAAATGAAAAAACAAAAACAAACAAAAAACAACAACAACAACAACAACAACAACAACAGCCAAACCAAAAAAAAAGTCGTTCTACAAGTACACAAAATAAAAGACACACCAAACCAAGTACACTTTCCGAACTGGTGTTTCAGATCAAACTCAGAGATGTGTATTCACACCTTTTTTTCTGAAAAACTGAAGGGTAATCATATCAGGACTCTTCTTCCATACCCCTCTCCCTCATCCACATACACACCACACCAATGCACCCTCACCCTTTGCATTAGGCCCACTTCAAATCCCTTGAGTTGAAAAAAAAAAAAAAAAAAAAAAAAAAAAGAGTCTGAACCACGGATTGAACCAAGTTCCTTTATACCCACAGTCTAATGATCTTCCAGCTGAGCTATTCTGGCTGAAAGAAGGCAGTGTTAAAGATTTATATGAAGTGTGCTCACATCTCCTCAACTTGAAATCCTGACAGTCTCGTTAAAATGTGATTTATGCAACCTTTTAGCCTAAAAGTGATTCACTCTTGACGTGCCTAGCATGCCAGTCAGCTGCCTTGCCAAATTTGGAGAGAAAACAAAATCAGATGAAAACTGTGGATTTCCATAACTAATGCAATGTTTTAGCCTAAAACTAGTGATTCCTCTTGATGTGCCCTTTATGCTAATCAGTTGCCATGCCAAATTTGGAAAAAAACAAATCAGATGAAAGTTGTGAATTTCCATAACTAATGCAGCATTTTAGCTTAGAAGTGATTCCCTCTTGATGTTCCCTGTATGCTAATCAGTTGCCATGAAAAAATTTGGAAAATATCAGATGAAAACTGTGGATTTCTATAACCAACCACATAGACTGCAGACTGTAGCAGATGAGACATGCACACTTAAACAAACAGACAGACAGACAGACAGAAAGCAATTATTTACACATTTGATTAGTCTTTCCACTTCACTGTGAACAATGAAACACAGGTTAAAATTCGGAAAATGGAAGGATAATGTCAAGTTGACTAACAGAAGTACCTGGCCTAACTTCACAGGCACCCAATGACCCATACTTTTCTTACAAAGCAGTTTATCAGTAGTCAGTCAGAACTGGGGGTTTCTTACTTACAAATTCTTGCATTGTTTGATCATTTGTTTCTTTGTTTTTTAGTTTTAACAAACTTTAAAGGGTCAACTTGATGCATATCTTGCACAAAATTTTGTCCACACTAGCTGCATACCTTTTGTAAATAAAACTAACCTATGATTTCCCTGCTTCAACGCAATACCTTATTGCAAAACATACCTGCAGTTATGATTACCAATCCAAGCCCAGCCAAGAACTGTTTATAGTTTGAAACAATGCAAGTTGTGACTAAAAATATTCATGCATGTCATGTCACCATATCATGTGCTCTCATTCCAATTGTTTACACATGTGTGCACACATATAGTTGTGTATCACCTATGCTGGTTTGGTTCTAGTTTCTGCTCAGTTACAACATTCTTGAACCCAGTTAAGGTATCAACAAAATCGCTAGTGGTCGCACATGTCAGCTCCAAACAGTGTGAAAGGAAGACAGAAAAAAGTCATGTCATGATGTACTTTAAAGAAGTATGGAAAAGTAAATAATCAGGTACAAGGAAGATGAGATGGACAGGCTCACTGCATGGTTGGGAAAATTATTGCTAAATTTGTAAATTTAGCCAAATACCCCAAGTCAAACAAATGAGCCCCAGTGCACTTTTACCACTGTCAGCATATTGGCATTGTTAAGGAATAATCTGCAGATATGCTAAGATCAAACTTGTATGGGATTAAAAAAAAGATATTGAAAGACAGGTCAATTTTACAATTACAGAAGGTTTGAGTGCAAAACCTATAGCTATGATAATTTCATTGTGCTCTGGAGTGTGTGCCTGACAGAATTATTTTATATACACATGAGTACATGATTACAAACAAAAACATAAAAATACAGACTCAGAAGTAAGATGATAAAAACTGTACAGTGGTATAACAATTTTTTTCACCACCAAATGGTCCTGAAACTAAAACATTTCAACAATGAAGTACAATATTCTGGTCAACTGTATCATTTTCATAAAAGTTTACATCAGTCATAGGCCTCAGTAATAAAAAAGTTCTGGTGGTTGTATACCGATACGGTGAAATTTTATGCCTCATTCATGGTGGAGGAGTACTTGCTCAGGCAAAATAAAGGTTAATAACTACAGATCAGTTTCTTCTATTTCATGATTCATGTCACTGTCAGTCCTGCTCTTCTCTATATTTCATGAGTCCAAGGACCAGTTGTCTGTGCTGCTGTGGTCAGAGTTGCACACTCACAGGCTGGTGGGTTGTGGTCTCAAATTCCAGAATAAAAATTACTTGTGGGATTCTACATGATCCAGAGACCTTCTCAAATTCCAGAATAAAATTTTACTTGTGGGATTCTACATGATCCAGAGACTTGACAGAATCAATTTATCTTTTAAGCTACATACACTTTTTCTGATGAATTCTAGGTATTTGTAAAACACAAATTAGTTACCTGTCAACCAGTTTTGGTGTTATGTCCATCACAAAAGAAAAAGAAATAATCAGCTGTGACACTTAAACAACGCCCTTCTGATGACAAAGCTTGTGGAGGACCAATACTTCAAAGAAAGCTAATCAGGACAGAGCATGCGGTGCATAAGCATGTGTCATTCACTCATCATTGTGACCCGCATTGTCGACTAAGGGCTGTTTGACAAACACAGGTCTTGCAAAATCTACATCATCTGAAGAGGGATAAACACAGGAGAAATGTACAGTAAAGCTTATGTAAACTAGACCCTTGTATGGGCCATAGTCAATACACACCGTCAAGAATGAGTAGTCAAAAGTGATGTATGATAAAGTTGATTCCTTTTCTAAGGTACAATGTTCAATCAATATCAATAGCAGTTCTTTCTTCCCCTTCCCATCAAATTGATTCTGCAACTAATGTGTGTGTGTGTGTGTGTGTGTGTGTGTGTGTGTGTGTGTGGACATGTGCACGCATGTGTGTGTGTGTGCATGCACATGCTGTTGTGTCCATTGTTGTGCGACAGTGTGTGTGGGATCATGTGTTTCGATTGTGTGTGTGTGTGTGTGTGTGTGTGTGTGTGTGTGTGTGTGTGTGTGTGTATGTGTGCATGGCTGTGTGTCAAAATGCACACTTGTTTGTAGATCTATGCATGATACTTCTTGCAATATTCATAGATCTTCTTGTTGATTTCATTTATGTTCTCTTTAACCTTTTATGTCTTTGTAAGTGCTTAGAGCTTACGATGTACGATTTGGCGCCATAAATAATCACTGCTATAATTATTATTAATCAGCTTTATTTTGCTTTTTGTAGACTGTGCCTGAAACCAGTCCCAAGGCCCTAGCAGCTGTAAATAATCACATCAGAAGAAAAAATATGACTATGTCTGGCAACATGAAATGGCATTTAAACAGGCTGGTAAATTCTTATTATCACCAGTTATGCAGTGAAGTATCAGTAACAAAGTATGTGGTATGTTAAGTTCATAAGCTTCTTGTAAGTACAACTGAACAGCAGTTTTATTATTACTTTTTGTAGAGCTTGCCTCCATTCAACTTTCTTTAACATATTCACTGGTACCTAATAATGTAAATTTATCTCTAATTCAGCTGCTTCTTTCATTGTTAGTAAGTGGTTGTGTGTGTGTGTGTGTGTGTGTGTGTGTGTGTGTGTGTGTGTGTGTGTGTGTGTGTGTGTGTGTGTGTGTGTGTGTGTGTGTGTGTGTGTGTGTGTGTGTGTGTGAGACAGGAGTGGGGAGGGGATGCATCTGCTTTTGATCAATAGTGGAATAAAAAGACCTTAGAATAAGTCATGACTTTTATTCACCCACTGTGGCTTCACAAGGGGAGTATCGCGCATGTTAATGTCTGTACTGTTTTTATTTTTTGTCACTGAGGAACTCAGGAAGGCATATTGCCGAAAATTTCTTGTCCTGTTTTGTGTTGTTGACATTCATTAAAACCGTATTACTTCATACTTTGTGTGCTTTTCTGCTTTTTCATCTGGTTCCGATAACGCTGCAGTTTGTTTCATTTGCCTTATGGCTTTTATTGCTTAACAATATAAACTGTCATTTACAGAAAATGCCCATATTCAAATGAAACTGAAACTGAAACCGGGGGTAAGAATGAGAGAAGTTACTGTTATCATGATCATATAATCATGATCATACTATGTGATATCCCAACAACCTAGAAACTATGAAAATCATCAAATAAGACAATTTATACTAACAGGTTATGACAAACAAGAAAGATAACGTAGTCTCCCAAGGGGTGGCAGCCAGAACCACATTTCCTTAACTCCAAACAAATGTGCTTTCTTTTCATCTTCATACACTTGATGGTCGTTTTTCTACATATCTACTATTCCGCTGGTACATGGGTTGCATATATATGGCAAAACAATGCAATAACAGGTGAGAAAAGACATACTACAGTGTTCCTTCAAATATCCATACTACTCTATGAAAACTCTATCAGCAGGCTACTTTCATTTGGCCTATCACTCTGAAAAATACACAATAACAGAGAAACAAATCCACTACATGTAGAAAAATGGGTTTGAAAGCAAACAAACAAACTTGCTATGGTGAAAGTAGGAAGAAGGAAGATCTACATCTGCCCACTCTAACTAGCTAAAGTTGACTTTGGCCTTTGGTGCGCAGCATGCTTGGTTTGAAAGAGTGAAGGGTGACAGCTGCCATAGTTGTGTCTGGTCAGTAGTGGCTCATTCCAACCCAGATGGTGCCAAGAAGAAAGAATCTTTAAGATACTAGGATTGGCATTACATCTGGTACAGAGATTAACTTTCACGCAGCCGAAATGGAGCAAGGGTGACGTCAGATGCTTGCTCACAGTTATCTGGTGGTTAATGATTTTGGTTTATGATTAATGGTTATCTGGTGGTTAATGCTAGTCTTGTTATTTTCCTCTATAAGGGCCACAGCAGTTTCTCACTTTCAGACAAACTGGTCTCTCAAACATAGCTGACACACCTGAAGTGATGTGGCGGTTACTGACAAAGGGTGGTCATAAAGCTGGTTTTGATATTCAGTTGCGCTACTTGTGACACTGACAGCGAGTGTGGAAGATAAAAGCTGAAACCACTCAACACCCATGACAAGGAGTGTGGTACATTTGCCAGAGTAGAATGCTGTGACCCATCTCCCTTTCCTTTGATCAAGCCCTGGGGTGTCTTGCTGCAGCAGGGCATGACCACACTCACAGTCTGCGACAGACATGTGGCAGACAGGCATGTCATTGGTAAACATCATGCTGATGACAAGAGCTTCTCTGGGAGATCATTATGTACACCAAGAGAGGCACTGGTCCAACAACAGCTCTCTGTGGAACCCATGAGCAAATGCTTGCCAAATCTGATCTTACACTGTTGACCACACTATTGGTTGCTGCCTGCAGGAATATGTTCATCTACCAGCTGCCATCTTACCTTATGTAACAACAGACTGATTTTGGCTGTCAAACAATTTTGCAAACCCCCCAAAAAGGATATCAGATCATTCTCTTTTTCCATGTTGGTGAAAGTATCTTCATAGAAATGGAGGACATGCTGCATTTCTTTAACCCAAACTAATTTGCACAAGGTATGTTGTTTGCTTTTGAGATGGTACATGAATTGAAAGTGCTTACGACAAATAATATGCATGTTAAAGTATCTTGCATGGGATGCTCCTAAGACAGACTGGCTGGTAGGTTGATGAATTGTAATGTGTCCTTTCTTGAAACTGGATGCCATGTTAGTGATGCACCTGTCTTATGGAATCACATCTAAAGCTAGGGAAGGTCTGTCAAATTAGTAAAGTAGCCACTTCACAAGCCACCTCTTATATAAGGAAATGTTGACAAGTCTTGTCACTATCGGACAGTCTTATCACTATCAAGGTTGTTAGAGAAGACTCTAAATATGCCCTCTATCAGTCTATGGTTTTAGTGATCTCCTTGATTCCCCCGATTCCTATTAACAGTACATTGTCAAGTTAAAAACAATTACAAGCACTTGCAGGAAAATTTGCTTTAGTGTAATGTTCTACCCTTCTTGTTATGTAAGTACAATCAACAATAAACCCCTCCTTCCTTCTTCTCATCAGCACAAGACCCAACATCTATTCTTCTTCTTCATGTTAAGAAGCCACCTTCATGGGATTGAAGATTCTGTTAGACAGAGGTAACAAATTGTTGGTTAGGTCCAAGATTAACATGACATGAAAGGGGGGGGGGGGGGGGGTTAGGGGGGGGGGGGGGGGGGGGGATAAGGAAGGTTGATGAATGTCCTTGCAAGGTACAATGCTTGTCACCCTGTGAAGATGTAAGGCGATGCCCAATCCTGTCCTATGCAGAATCAAACCCATCGCAAATTGGGAAGACAACTATGCCCTACTCCTAGAACATTTCCTAATCGGAGTAGAAACTAAGAAAGCAAAGTTGCATTATCATTTATCAGTACTATCATTTTCGGGTGCATGGGCATGTGCAGTCTCCCTTTACAGGAATCCAGTTAAACTGCTGTGACACTGACAGTCTCCCCTGGGAGACGACACTTCCACTGTTATGAACCAATACGTAATTTGACTTAACAAGTTGCTAGTATCATTATTCTTCATGTCTTGTGACCATACTTGGTTAGTCCAAGCTCTGACCAAGCACTTTACAAATCATGCTTTAAATTAAAAGATAAACAACTGGCTGCCTAATCTCAATATCTGTGCTGAAGCAACTGAAAACCTATATTCAGTTCTTTTCCCATGTCATGTGATTGAATATCAACCAATCATTTTTGTCATTCATTCTTTCATTTTTTTTTTTTCAATGGTGCATGCTAATGTCACTGGTGTGTAAAACATCATCCATACCAACGACCAAACTGGGCCTCTCTTCAGAAAGTTGGTGATGGGATTTCATTTAGTGCAAGATGTTATGCCTGTGTTCACATATGGAACCTTGTTTGGTAATCTATTCAAAAGGCTTTCAGGAAATTAACTTAGAAAGTCTTAACTCTGAGTCTGAGAGATTAATCCTTCTGAAATTTTAGTGAAATGATGTGCAAGTTTTTAACCCAATGTGTGGACATCTTAAAAAACTATCCCCCCATGGATCAAGCTTAATGAAAACATGCCAAAGCTGCATTTACCCACTAGGCTGACTCATTAGTATTGGGTTGACCCAACACAAAACCAGTACTGAAACTGAAATTTGAACTGTTTTCACTAAAGACCACATGTCCGGGTGAACTCAAATTGAAAAGGATTTTTTTTTAAAAAATTCAGTTATTGCTGTCTTATTCAAAACCTTTGAGCAATGACTAAGAGAAATCAGAGAAACTGGAAGGTCTCTGGTTGCCGTTATAGATTAAAAGGATTCGTTTGGAGAACAGGCATGTGTTTAATGTCTCATAGAACTGTGACACTTATTCGGTCAACTCGAACTTTTATCTTTTTTGTCTTGCATCCCTTACTTTCACGTACACCGTAAAACAGCCACTATAATAGATTCCCAAAAAATAATCATAAGCCTCAGTGGGTAACAAAATTAACGAAACACAATCTAACCGGAGCCAGGAAGAAAGTAATTTCTACATCAAAACAATAACCCACCTTTACATGTGTCCGTAACTTTGCAACCTGGAGTATCTCGAAGACCGGAAACTGTAAGAGAGTTACTTTTCCTTAGTGTTCAGTTTGTCCCAGTCAATAGATACATGTTAGGGACAATCGCTACTGCAACCGAGGACTCCTCATTAAAAAAAAAAAAATAATAATAAAATAAGAAGAGAGAGAGAGAGAGAGAGAGAGAGAGAGAGAGAGAGAGAGAGAGAGAGAGAGAGATTGATAATCTTTGTAATAAGAACAGAGTGGTCGCAAAACTTAATGGATGTGCTGTAGCGTATATGTACTGGTCCGCGCGCAGTGACATCTCATTGACAAAACCGAAACTGAAACCTTATTCCCATGGGTAACAGGTAAAGGAAAAAGATGCTTTTTTTCCTATCAAGCCCTTGTCCCTTCAGGGACTAGGGATACTAACGCATTAACATCATCACATAATACAAAACTGATCATAACAATAAATAACAAACAAGTAGGGCAGCTCTTGCTCCCATGATGAAATAAATATACGCCCATAACTCTTAAAGAATGTTGCCCACGACATCGAATCGCCTAGCAGATGTGACAGCACAGAGCACACAAAATCCGTGTGCTTGTCTGGCTGTATTCAGGATCTAAAAGGCTGTGCCAGTCTTGAATAAATGTTAATTTGTATTTGTTCATTTCTCCAGTTGTTAACACACATGCGTACATTCACTACACGCACATACATTTAAGGGGAAAAAAATAAAGAAACAAAAGACACAACCAATGTTAGGTAGGCACTCAAGGTCTGACCAGCACATATGGCTAATGCGTAGGTCAAAGATATGCTAAATTGCAGCCACGAGACCCGTTCTTCTTAGTTGTTAATCCATTTATCCATCGGCTTAAAATAATGAGCAGTGCGGCCTCAAAACTTAGCGGATGTGGTGTAGCGTATACTGACTAGTCCGCACGCAGTGACGCCTCCTTGATGAAACTGAAACTGAAACTCCAGTAGTTGCTGTTGTGTAGATGTGTCTGGTACAGGGTATATAGGCCAGCTTGGAACATCCTTTTTTCTTTATTTTCCTTGTTCTCTGTGCACTGTGCCGTCGCATCTGCTAGGCGATTCGGTATCGTGGGCAGCACTCCTTCAGTTTCAGTTTCAGTTTCATCAAGAAGGCATCACTGCGTGCGGACTAGTCCATATCTACGCTACACCACATCTGCTAAGTTACAAACCACACTGCGCATGATTTGAAGATGACAGATAAATGAAGTAATAACTAAGACAAGAGAATGTAACAAGAGGGTCTCGTGGCTACGACTCAGCAGATGTCTGACCTAGGCATTAGGACAACGCGCTGGTCAGACCTTGAGTACCTACCTACCTAACAGTAGTTGTGCTTTTTTTTTTTTTTTTTTCATTGTATGTGTGTGCTGTGAATGTACACATGTGTGTGTATGGATGTGTGGGCACCGGCCCACGTGTACGTGCTAGCGCATGTGTGTGTGCTTGATGTGCATGTATGTATATGCATATGCATGAGTGTGTGTGTGTGTGTGTGTGTGTGTGTGTGTGTGTGTGTGTGTGTGTGTGTGTGCACACGCACGGATGTGTGCGCACTTGTGTGTGTATATGTGCGCGCATACTTGGGTGTGTGTGTGTGTGTGTGTGTGTGTGTGTGTGTGTGTGTGTGTGTGTGTGTGTGTGTGTGTGTGCATGTGTGTGCATGCGCAGAAGTGTGTGTGGGATTTGTGGGCTTGTGTAAGCATAGGCACGTATCTGCACAGGTATGTGGACATACATGTGTGTATGTGTCCTTGTATGTGGGTATATACGCAAATGCGTATGTGTAAGCTCATGCAGTAGTATTATGGACTGTGGTGTGTCTCTATTTGACGCCAGGAGCACAGACACAATCAGCCGTGTCTCCCTGATGAGTCCGATCCAGCGGACGAAAGGCTAGGAGCGGGCAATTCAATTAGATCTGCCTTCGAGAGTGATTACAATGGAGAAGAAAACGGTGGAAGAGTGCACTCACCGGGTTGAGTATGGTGATCGGGGGAACAGGAAGAAAACCAAGCAAGCTTTCTGCTCATAGAGCTGTCATCAGGCTTAGAGTTAGTGGGTGACAGAGACAGATCTTATATGAGGACTGGCAAGAAGAAGAAGAAGAAGAAGAAGGAATGAACAGAGCTCAGAGACAAAAGGATTACAATGGTTCCCTCATGCAGCCAGTGAAGAGTTTTCATATTTATATTTTTCTTTATCTCATGTTCCCATTTTCTTCATCTTCAACCCCCCCCCCCCCCCCCCCCCCCCCCCCCCCCCCTCCGCCTTATGTTCAAATCTTTGCCAAGTCATTACTGTGGTGACAGAGGGGTTGTTGGTCTGCGCTTGTTTTACCCCCACCATTAGATTGTTTGTCTTCATATTTGTCTGACTTTATTCAAGTTTAAAAGGCTGTGCCAGTCGTGAACAAAAATTATTCTGTGTTAGGTTTTCTTATGGGAGCAAGAGTTACCCTACTTGTTTATGCTTACTGTTCGCTGCCTCATTTTATTTTCAACTGAAAAGGTCAGTGTCCAAGAGCTAAATCTGAAAGATTGTCATAAAGGACAAAAATTGCACAATTGGTTTTGCTAACATGCTTTTTAAAAGAGATCAGCATGACGCTTCTCTGGTCATTGAATCTCTTGGGGGTGATTTGGTGTTAGTGAGATAAAACTTGAACATGACTATAATTAAGACATTTGAGAGGGAAAAAAAAAAAAGAGAAAAATGTAAGGAAGGAGTGATCTTGAGGCAAAGACGAACAAATTTTGTTCACAACTGTGGCCACAATGTTATGAGATAAGGTGAGTGAAAGAAGTGCAGGAACGAAATCTTGTTCTTCCAGGTAATGTACTCCTAGTCCATGAAGCAGTCTGAACTTTGCTTGGCAAAGAGGGGAGAGAATTCATGTACATACATGCAAATGCTCTTGGAAAAACACATGCACACAATGTGACACACAAACACATACAGTCATACACTTCATACATGAAGCACATCCAGACAACAGAAAAATTCTTTCACAATTGTACAATTCTCACTTTTATTGAACTTTAAAAGTTATCCTTTTTATGCATACAAAGCAAAGCAAAACACCCATCCAATTAATATTAAATCAAATTGTTAAAACAAATGTTACCAAAGTTTTCTCCTAACACATTTTTGATACATTTCTAACGAAAAACCTTTTTCCTTGTTTCTTGATATATTTGTCTTCATATGAATGGCTGCACACCTATAGAGATATCTTTTATTTTTTGGTTTTGATTTGAAGTAGAAGGGAAAACATTTTTACAAATCTGTCTTCATACGACGACCGACCTGTGTTATAAAATCTGAGGTGTTATCGTATGTAGCAAACTGTCATGTTTACTCTATGAACCAAAAGTGATTTTTTGAAAAACAACTATTTCTAAGCAAGTTTTAATACAGATAGGATACATTTTGAAACAAATTTTTCCCAGCAAAAAGTAGGCTTGTTATTACCTGGTAATGACAACTATCTGTGTTTTGTTCCAGACAAAGTTTTCTGCTGTTTGAAACAGTTAGTTGTCTTTAAGCCTGCTTTCGATTTATAAGAATATCTTATATTGTGAGATGACACAAAACCAAAGTAACAGCTAATATCAAATTCACTGGAATACATAGCTAGCCTTTTGGAGGGGGGGAAAAAACCGTATTGTAACAAAAGCAAAGAACAGATAATCCAAAACCCACACAAATAACAAACAGATACAGAATATCCCTGCCGGGAAGGATATCCTTGACATCATGAAGATATTCTTGTGCAAAATGAAGCCACACATAAAGATGAACTGCTGTTTAACACAAACATAGCCGCTATCACATCTACAACATTAAGTGACATACTTTAGATATTCTTTTGAAAACTGAACCACACATGAAAATCATGATCTGCTGTTTAACTCAAACATTTATTGTCATCATGCTAATAAAACTGAACAAAATGTTTTCAACAAAAGAAAGCCTGTCCTAGGCCAACAATCACGAGTTTGAATTTAGAGTAATAAGTCCAACATAATATACTGACTCAGATATATATGTGTGTGAAAGGGAGTGGATGAAGTGGGTGGGTATTAATGAAGGAAAGGGGTGGAGGTGGGGGGAGTAGAAGGAAAGGTGTTTCTTAAAGGATTTAGATACTGATCTTTAGAAACAAATAATCAAAATAACAAAAAAAAAAAAAAAAAAAAAAAAAAAAAAAGACATCACAATGTGGATCTTTCTTTTCAACTCTTTAAAACTTACTACAAAATTATATTAATTGGTTGTTTTCTTGCAAAACATAACAGTTAAATTTTTCTGTCAAGCTAGCTGTTTTTGGTCAAAACAGCTAGCCTACAGAAATGCATTTATCAGACATCATAGGGGAAAAAAATGAAAAGAAAACATGTTGGAGTAGAAATATGAAGGGCAGACAAACAAAACCTGATAGTATATCTTAGTTACTAAAAAAATAGGGAGAAAGCAGGCAAAAACAGTGGCACAGATTAGAGTGAGAGAGCATGAGAAAAGTATCTTCTTAAATACAGCGACAAAGATTCATAACAAGCATCAGTAACTACTTTGACAAATGGTTCATACACGGCACATAAACGCTATCCTCCAAAAATCACAATGCAAGCTATGTTGTGACAATTCATAAAATGAAATTATACAAATCAACAATATATAAAGTCAAATTCTGCAAATCGATGTTCAAAGTGATTATAGCAAAAGTTCATAAATTGAAATTCTACAAATCCATGCAACCATTTGCTAAGTGAAAGTCTGGAATCTGGGGGTCATGGGTGTAACATGACCATAATTCCACTTTTAAACCTGCATAAATTAACAGATTTGTTGTCTAAACTTTTGTGAAGAAGATGGTCAAAACCTTGAACCTTGCAACATACTGACAGATGAGAACTATTTGTGAAGTTTATTCACAATTTGTGCCAAATCTTGCAGTTTGCATCTGTTGTCTAAACTTTTGTGAAGAAGCTGGTCAAAACATACTTGCAACATACTGACAGATGAGAACACATATTTGTGAAGTTTATTCACAATTTGTGCCAAATCTTGCAGTTTGCAGTTCCACTATACAGCAACAGGTAACTGTTCTGCATTCGGTGTGATAGGAATTGTCTGTCTTGTATTATCATTCCTCTTAAGGACAGCAATAGTCAGTCACCTGTGACAGACTGTAGCAAATTTCCTCTTCTTGAGCAAAAGTGCAAAGGAAGAACATTATATACTATGCAAAAACAAAACAATGCACAATGCAACACAATTTAAGTCTTGCTTCACAATAAACCAGAGGAGCTTCAACAGCAAATATTAGAGGCATACAATATCCATTTCAAAAGCAAATATATGTGACACAGAATATCCCTTCTTGGAACGGGAGAGATATCCTTCAATCAGTTAAGACAACATACAAGCGTGCAAGTAAAACTTGCTCCATTTCAGGTCAAGTAAACAATGTTCATATGCCTGACAAATGCTTTCCAACAAAAGGCTGGCTTGCTGTGCCTGTGCACATGAACCACAATGTTATAATTGAACTATTTCAAAAGTTTGAACTCATTAAAGAGTTTAAACCAAACAAAATCAAACCAAAAGGAGTAAAAAGAACAGAATCAAGAATTCACATCCACAAAATACAAGCACTGATTTTAGTTAATGAGTAAATGTCATTGCAAAGAGTAATTCATCTGCTTCTAAGAAAATAAGCAGTGGACAGGTGAAATAATGTGCGCACGTGCGTGTGTGCGTGCGTGCGTGTGTGTGTGTGTGAATCAGGGAAAGGCTGCAGCCATCTGATCATATTTTTCTTGAACTTATCATCCTAAAAATCAGTAGCTAGCTGTTGAAATCATATATTTGTAGCACAGCTCTGAATGGAATCTCTGCTGTTCTTATTCACTGCAACAGACGCAGATACAGTGCTTGCTTTAACTGTGAAATGATACTGCTGAAAAATATATATGTGTTATGTATATGGAACACTTCTATCAGCTCTAAAAAAAAAAACCTCAAATTGAAGAATTTAATTTGATTTGCAACAACTTTCATGCATGGTGACATTAGTGGTATGGTTTGAATGTAATACAAAAAGAAACATATCTACACATTTTTCGTACAAATGGTATTACTAGATTATTAGAACTCCAGTGTTTCACCTCTTCATTTACCACCACCGTTGAGAAGTCCAAGTAATTTCCTGGAAACTAATACATCAGGTCAGCACTGACCTGTTTCTCCCCATAACATCCACAGAACTCCAGCACTTCTTATGTCCATTTTCCACCACAAATGACAAATTCAGGCAATTTTCCAAGGAAAATACGTCACATTGGCAAACATTATGTACCAGTCCTGTCCCGAACCTTCCTCACTTCATCTTCAGTTTCCACAAAAGACGAAAAACTCCATACAACTTTTCATCGGCAAATACGTCAAACACAGTTACTGAACCAGCACACTATTTTTTTTTTTTTTCCACCTATGTACTTCATCCTGTTTCTTGTGTCAAGTCCGACATTATCAGAAGCAACCTTTGAGAATGTCACATTATCATTTTTATCTTGTTCAACATCAAAGACACATTTCAAAAATCATTGTGTACATCCTGGTAATGCTCAAGTGTTTGAAGTCATGCTTCATGAAGTCAACATATTATCTTCGTTATTTTTCACATAACTTTTCATATTGTCTGAAGCATCAAGTCAAGTCTCCACTTTTCATCATCTTGTCTTTCAATGAAATCTGAAATGTGTCAAGATTTGCTTTATACCACGTGAAGCTTTACATCAATCCAAGTGCATCTGTCATCTCCGCAGAAATCAATGTACACTGATATATGAAAAAAAAAACACAACTGAAAGACAGGACACTGATGCTATCAACTTCAAAAGAGAGACAAAACTTATGTTTGTGACATTCTGAGCAAGAGAGAAATGAAATGATAAGCATAGCGTAAGCACTGACCAAGCGCCAATCAGTAAATTTATTTCTCTGGGCACAGTACCAGTCACCAGTTGCCGCCGTTTGCCCAAAGCAGTATGTGTGCACAGTATGTGTATTTCAAAATTGTATAACCGATTCTAAATCAGGTGCACAAGTTAAAACTGGCTTCTATTCAAATCAACAAAGCGGTCACCTGATTATTTCAGTACACATCTCATGTCCTGAAAAATCAACACACACTCTGAATATACATCAATATGCAAGTGTAACACCTGAAGCACTGTGACCATGATAAATACACTGGCAATTCTGTGGTTGGCTCAATTGGTAGTTCTGATTTCCAGAAAGTGGGTGGCAGCTTGGCAGCACTGATATTGGAAGAAAAAAAAGAAATGATGCATTCAGTTCAATTATACTCTTGTACCATCAACAGTTGCTAGGGCCTGACAAAACAAGAGCTTTATAATGATGTACTCCAAATATGAAGTTGGTGGCTTGGAACAGAATCCATTTCTCGAAAGCTTTATCAAAAAAAAAAAAAAAAAAAAAAAATCAAATATATGTCAGACAGTCTTTCTGACATCACAGACATCTTTTGCCTTGAATGCACAATGATATGAAAACTAACTGAACTGAGTGCAAGACAGTCTACATTCACTGTCTTGCTTGCAAAACAATGTTGGCAATCATTCATTGCCCTGGCTGCAAGACGGTGCTTATGTTATACAATTCAGAGGCGCTGGACCCAGGGTCTTTAGCACACTGACTACACATGCCAACATCAAACTAAATACAGAAGAACTATAAAAGCTTCTCTCATTTAAGTCTTTCTCTCACAATGTAACAACATATTTTGCCATCAAGCTCACTACAAATTACACCTGTTGGTGTTATTTCACTTCTCAAGCCTGTCACAGTGCCAACTCTTATCCTCACCAAACCAACATCACTACAGACATAAAATCCGTCGAAAAGACACCAACTGAAAAACTGCTGCCAGTATTTTCATTTATGCTCACAACATATCCACGTATGAATCACTGCAATCTCCTTGATACTCTTCAGAAAATTTTCTTTTCTCAAAAAACTTCAGACTTACTGACAAACGTGACAAGACCACCACAATTTGTAGTCACAGTTTTGGTCTGGTAGGTGAAGCATTACTTAGCAAAATGTTTGGAGAATGTTGTGACGAGTCAAAAATGGACTTCCCTGACCTGCCCTTCACTCTTTCTGCTGCAAAACATCCCAACAATTTTCCAATTACTCTTCTTCAAGTATTTACGCTCTATAAAATACAACTGAAGTGGAAGCCTGTCATAACAGAACTCCATGTTAAATTTGATAGGGAAGATAAAGATCAAAGTTCAAAGACTTGTACTATCAGACAGTCAACACTGATGATCCTTTGGCTTTCAGCTGTTGTGGCTATGCATCCATCGAAAACCCATTCTCTGCACATGATTGAAAAATAACTGTCCACAATATCTTCCAACTCGCTGGTCAAGAAAAGTGTACCACGGAAACATGAATGAGATCAATGCTTAACCACAAGAGCAGTGACAAAAGGATATCAGTGTTGTCAAACTTACTTAAAACATTGTCCAGATGACCTATGAATTACATCACCTATCAGACAGACTAGTTTGTCATAAACATTGTGTGGGGTTTGCAATGCTGATTCATTTTTTTTGCCTTGTGTGTGTGTGTTTATTATCTTCTAACCTTCCTCTGCTTTATGTAAATGAGATTATTCTTTTACATAAAAATTCTGAGCAGATTATTTGGTAAATGTGTATCTTGTTTGAAAAAAAATTGTATGGCGAGTTGTGTGGTAAGCTGAGTGACTGCGTTTGCTGCCATGACTTTTTCACATGTCAATTTTCTTGAATGTGCTAGCGGAATATATTGTCTAAAGAGGAATATTGACCATAAAGGAGAGTCAATGACAGCAATTTTAGTCTTTTCATGGGACACTCCCAACCTGCGCAAATAATATCAGCCTGTATTTATAGTCGCTCCCTTCAATCTGAACACACACTGAAGAAGACAAAGTATGAGAAAGGTGTAAACGTATACAGTTCAAGAAATGTCTTCAGGTGTTTCAGATGACTGTAAGAGACATCAGGCATTTGTCCCTCCTCCTGTCCATGCTAGATGTTGGAGCATCCTTGGCCAGCCCAAGCCATGCCAGTGAACATCAGAGAGGAAAACTTGTGGTACCCTTGCACACAACAGTGTTCTGCAGTATCACTTCATGTCTCCAGATCACAGGGTTCCTCTATGATGTTCACTGATCTCTTGTCACATATGCACTATTCCAGAGCACATATGCTGACAGCTGGATGTGTTGGTTGTCCAGTGTCTGAAAAACAAAAGCAAAATACAATATGATCAGGATTGGGTACAACCATCAGTGTTCAATTATATATATATTTTTTTATATAGATATATTCATATATATATGTGTGTGTGTGTGTGTGTGTGTGTGTGTGTGTGTGTGCGCATGCGTGTGTGTGTATGCTGTGAAAGGATGGATGGGGAGAGAGACAGGTGGAGTGGCCTTAGCAGTAAGGGATGTTGCTCAGTGTATTCAGTGTGAAATGGAGAAACTCTAGACTTACTTTATGCCACAACTCAAAAAGTGCACATCATGTGCATTTCAGGCACAAAAAAAAAAAAAAAAAAAAAAAAAAAAAAATATATATATATATGAATAAAAGAAAACCCAACGCTAAAAATGGCACCACTCCCAGCAGCTGAAAGAGTCTGGACGATAAAACCATTACTGGATCAATATAAAATCAAGAAGTCGTCGACTCAGTGTCTTCCCTTATTTATTTCTTCAAATTTTCGCCTTTTTCAAGGTTTCATCAGGAATATTATTTACTTTTCTTCAGCTGCTTATTCTTGACCAAAGACCAGAGCAGCTGAAGAAAAGTAAATAATATTCCTGATGAAGCCTTGAAAAAGGCGAAAATTTGAAGAAATAAAGAAGGGAAGACACTGAGTCGACGACTTCTTGATTTATATATATATATGAGTTAAAAAAAGAAAAAAAAGGCTGACATGTTTGTCTGAGCATTCTTTATTCTTTCACCTTCTGTGATGGCTGACAACATAATAGCTGAGATTCTGTGATGGTTACTGTTATGATTGGACCTCTTTTTCTTCGGTCAAATTTGGATTCCCGCTAGCAAAAAATCCCAGGTCCCTGAAATTCAGGGGGTGGGAGGGGTGGTTGACAGAAATTTTTGTAACCGAGTGTAGAAATTTTCAATCTGGTCATTGTCATAGTCCCAATATATTTGCACTTCTGTGATGCTGAATGGTTGCAAGCAGATGGATATATCGTGCTGAAAACAGTACAGTCTTTCTGGTGTTCTTGTGCATTATGCACCAATATATGCATCACCACTTACCAATTTAGCTGGTTGGGGTTATTCAAGTTACTGCATGACAAACGTACATCAGCATTAACAAAAGTTTAAACAAGCTTAGTTGTTTAAGTTTCTGAATGACACTCACATGCATACCTCCTTACGTAAGTAATATAGGAGCCATTGTCCAAGTGACTGAATAACAAACATACCTCACCCTGTACCAAGGCGAGATCAGCACATACCAAAGTTAGACAGGTGCTGTTGTCCAAGTTCCTGAATGACACTCACATCCTTATGAATGTAATATAGGAACTGTTGTTCGAGTGACTGAATGACAAACATACATCACCCTATACCAAGGCGAGATCAGCACATACCAAAGTTAGACAGGTGCTGTTGTCCAAGTTCCTGAGTCCACAACCAGGTCTCCGCTGCCAGGCATCAAGCCCCCCTGGTTCTGATCAGCACCTCTAGACATCAGCAGCTGCAACATCAAGCCACCACTGTGAATCCTGTGGGCCACTGATCACTGTGCTGTCCCGTCCACCATCTTCACGAAGATCTGACTGTCAGTCTGATGGCAGTATCCAAGTATCTCCTTTTTTTTTTTTCCTTTTCCATTGTCCTCATTTGACTTGCAAAACTTCTATGTAGAGCCATTTAGTCAACAACAAGGGCTGTCAGATCGACACATGAAGCCAGATATGATATGGAATGTAACAACTCAAAAAATCTTTTTTCTTTGAGTAATTTTTTTTTTTTGATTTGTTTCATTCCCCCACTGTGGCTGCCACCTCAAGTTTTAAAAACATAAAACTACTGGCATGTTTGTCTTCAAAAATGCATAGCACAGAACATGTGAAACTTTGTGATCTACTACTAGAAACAAATATGAGGATAATGAAAAGCTCTGAGGATCAGGGAAACCAGTAAATAATTAATCATCAAAGAATTAAAAAAAAATGTTCAGTGATATGTAAACATTCTGAAACTTTTATTATGTCAAAGTGAAACAATGAAGAATTCAAAACAAAGTTGACAACATTGAAAAACGATTCCTAGCACAGTATCTCCAATTAATATCCACAAATATGTTCTAAAAAAAACATCACATACCGCATGCTCTGAGCTGTACATATCATGGGAGGGAAATCCGAACTGCTCAGGGTGATTCCCTGGAACAGAGAATACAAATTCAAATGTATACAACTTGTTAACTTCAAGCTTCTTATTCGTTTAAAATATTAACTGTGGAAGCAGACAAATTATATATTCAGTAAAATTCTAATATATTTGGTAAATTTGTCTCCATCAAACATGCTAGAAAAAAAAAAAACACAAAAGAAAACAGAAACAGATAACAGCAAATATAATAAGACCACTTGCTCTTATTTTTTTCTTTCTAAATGTTTTTCATCAATTCTTTTCACCATTATTTTGAAAAAAAAAACAACCCGAAATGGAATGGCCAGCACTCCCAGTACAGCCTAGTCTTAACGGCCATACAAATGCCATCAGTACAATCCTGTCAAGGATGTAAGATGTTGTTCGTTTCCATTTCAGGTTGTAATTGTCCTGACCTGACCTTTTTAGGATGTAAACTTTCTTCCCTGTATGAGTTTGACAACCATGTAAAAGACCTGTGTGGTAAGCTGTTATAATGACAGAAAGTATAAACAATACTACACATCTTCAAAGAAATCATGTCCACAGCAAGTAACATATATTACTTGCAGAAAACGGGACTTAAAACTGTGCATTTCAGACAAATTACTTCAAAGAAAACCAGAGGAGAAACTGGCAACAATTCTGCAGCTCCCCAGTTTCACTTCTTCTGATAACCAAAAACACTGCCATCCCGACTAGCCCTCACTGCAAACATACACAGCTGATCAAAGAACTCCATTCAGCACTCCCGATCACAAGCAAAAACTTATTATCATCCAATCTGTAGAAAGGACATAAAACAATGGAAAAAAAAAAAAAATCGCTGTCCTTCATACTTGGAGTGTTGACAAAGCCGCAGCTCTCGCACACAGTGCGGCCTGGGTAGTTGATGTAGGTGCATGCTGCACATGTCCACGCCCCGGGGAGATGTTCAGGGGACAACACCGTCCCAAGGGGCTGATTTCTGGCTGCTGCTGCTGCTCCCTGACCACCCAAATAGGTCGGTGTTGCCCTCGGTGGGGGGGAGGCTGGTGCACTGGAATGTGTGTGAATGCAGCAGTCGGTTCTGTCGAGAGATATGGGTTGCGCGCGGGCTGCTGCTGCAGTTGCTGCTCAAGCAACAGCACTCGTCGCTGCATCCGTTGCTTTTCTTCCCACTCGCCTGCCAGCTGCAGAGAAATGAATACAGTTTTCATTTCTCATTGTTCTGATCTAATATCTTCCTTTCAGTTTCAAAGCGCTTACAATCAAAACACTGCGCCTCAGATTTTTATCCTACTCCACCTAAAACAGGGAAAAAAAAGCATAGATGTCAAACCATTATGAAATCACACACAAAAAAGACTCTAAACTGCTGCTGAACAAATCTTATGGTGTTCAACTGAAGACACAATCTCATTTCATTGCAGACAATTAACCAACATACATATGCATGTTGTGTAAGGACTCCCATGAACTCAGTGTTACCTTTTCACATGTTCAGAGTTCACAGCTTGGGCAAGCTCTTCTGCCTCACCACTTCTGGATGATTTGCTTGGACAGAAGGATATTCTAATTGAGCTCTCAAGAACAGTTTTGCCAAAAGGCAACAAACAAAATGAGACAAAAAAGAAAAATCAGGAGCGTTATCACAGAGTGACTGTACAGCAAGATATTACATTTTCATGTAACATGGTGTGCTTTCAGACTTCTGTTTCTCTGATAAATAAAACATTCTTGGATACTTCATTTCAACTCCTATCTGGAAAACTATTCTGCCAAGATGTCACAAACTTCCCACTGTTAAAACAAAACCAACTGATTGGAAACACATTAGAACTCCATACATAAGTATGCATTTTAGGATTGACAATGCTTTGACAAACTCAAACATTATCTTACATTTCACACAACTCCATGTAAAGAGTTGATTCAATTATGGTCCAAACATTTCAAAACTTTAGTCCAAACACTTCCAGACTTTAAAATGTTATAAACAAAGATTTCTGTTTCAGCTGCTCTAATTTGAAAACTATAACTAGCATAGTTTTGGAAGTAATATCAGTTTGAGCACACAAAGTCTGCCATCTGAGAAGGCTCATGGTGATGTTCAGCGGCGACGAAACATTGATCTGGTGCACAGTTGTTTGAGCTTGAGTGAAATCTACAATTTGCGAACTTATTCATGAATTTTGGTCAAGCCTCAGAATTTACTGTGCTGCCATATAACACTGTGCTTTAACCATTTCAATATTTTGATGTTAATTCATGAAAACAACTGGTTTAAAAAAACTTCACCGATCATAGAATAACAATATATGCACATAAAAGTGTAGATAAAGGTCTTCAATTTATGAATTTGCAGAGTTTGATCATAGAACATGCTTGTGATTGGTAAAACAGTCACAAGGAAAAATTCTGAAGGCACTGCATTGAATGCAGACATTCAATATCAAGGGACTAAAACTGGTAAGAGTTACGAACAAGTTGTTTCTAGTCTGCACATAGTGTGGGATCAAGTCATTACCTTAACAGTGTTCACTACTAACCTTCTTTTTGTAGTCAGCTGCTTGGCGCTGAAGACTTTCATTCTGACGCAAAGTCCATGAAATAGTGTCATCACGGTCTTTGATCTGGAAATGACACAGATGTCATGACTGAACAGGAATGTTCCTCACTCTTCCTCAATGGTGCTTATAGCCCAACTGGCCAGAAACGGCCATTTAAAGACAGACAACTTATTATGAAAAAGTCACTTAACAAAACATGACAAAAGAAAAGAAAAATATTAGAATGTAAAACACACACAAACATACCCACCTCCCTGCAGCTCATCACTCTCAAAGAAAAACAACTAAAAAAAAAAAAAAAAAAAAAAAAAAAAAATGTAATAATACTAGAACATGTTTCAGATGTTCAACGCTATCAAACTTTCAGGATCAGGACCAGGATCAGGATCGGGGCGTTGTATTAAAACAATTTAGCCTATTTAGGCTTTTTATGCCCCTTCTATTTTTGGTGTCTTATTGGTCCGGTCATTGACTTGCTCAGTCTTCTTCTTTAATCATCAAAGTCATATCTAATTTTCAGCAGGTTATCAAGAAATTTCATCAAAAAATAAAATATATGTGTTCTTCAATGTAAACAGAAAAGAAATAGTGTCCATAGAACAATACAAAAAAAAACAACTGCTGTTCTCACAGCACTGACATGCGCATGGCTCTGCTCACCTGCTTTTGCTGGTGTTTGACTTGTGAGTTGAGGGACTGAGTCTGGCGAGCTATTGCCTCTGCATTTTTCTTGGCCGTGTCCCGCGCTGCCTGCGCTGTGGTGCGGTCAATGCGTTCTTGCTCAAAGTCTTCAGCAAATACTTACTTTCAGCTTTAAAAAACAAAAAGTAACAACAAATGACGTTAATGACATGTCAATTAACTTAAAATATTGAGCAAAACTTAAGAGTTGGTAGCAAAAAGTGCACAGGCATGAGCACATGTGGCAAGAAAGGTTCTCGTAGATTTCAACCAATCAAAATCACGGACTTTCCAAGGACCTTCAGGGAATTTTACAAGCATTTATAAGGACAAAACTGCAGTGTCCTCAACAGCAAGCACATATATAACCACTCATTCTCTCATGGGCTTGCATCAGATATACATATTTTGTAAGTTTGCCAAGGCAGACTATATTTCGAGGGTTGACTGCCAGAACCCAGTATCTTATATATATATATATTTATATATATATATATAAGAGATACTGGGTTCTGGCAGTCAACAACTTGAATATTTTAAAGAAAGAACAAAATTTAATTTTGTTCTTTCCTTTAAAATATTCAAGTTGTAACTCACATTTGTTTCATTAAAATCATTTCAATGGCAGAACTGTGCGAGACAAGGCTTTTCACAGGCTGGTGACTTTAACAATAAACAACATGCCTATAACCCTTTAAATTACTGCACAAGGACCAGTTTTCAAGTTACAAGTACATCCAATCAAAATGGAGGACTTTCAGTCAAATACACAGACCTAGACATCTTGTGCACTTTCCAGTTCAATGCCAAATGTATAAAACCCTGCAAGAAACTTGGGAACTCTGGGCGGGCTGTTCCATCCATGCAAACAATGCCATAATTCCGTTTCCATTACCTGTTCTTTCAGCATGGCTATTTCAGCTTCCAGAGCTGAGTGTGAGGCACTGTTTGTGGCATCAGCAGCACCACTTGTCTGCCTTTCCTGACCCACAGTCTGAGCCTGCAGCAGAACGAGAAAGCAGAGAGAGAGAGTTTAAAATCTGGTGGTGAAAACTGTATCTGTTGGTCAAATTGTCATACACATGATACATTCTCTCTCTCTCTCTGTCACATTGCTTGCGTCAAACTTCACATGGGAAACAGCCTCACAAACTGTCCTACATTCACCTGTGCCAATCAAAAGAGCAGGCTACCTTCAGGATGCTGAGTTCCGCAGACAGGGCCTGCTTCTCACGAGCTGTGTCTGACAGCTGGGTCCTAAGTTCCGTGAGCTGGTCCTGCAGCTCGCAGCATCTTCGCTCTGCCAGGCGCTGCTGGTGCTGTGCTTCCTCTTTCAGGTTCTGAGTCACATAATTATGGAATTTTGTGTTACTGTCATCCAGGGTAGCTGGTCCTGGCACTTCACACAGCTGGTTACACTGACATGCCTTCCACCCCAATCCCGTACTAGGTGTAGACAAACATGCATCACACAAAAAGCATACTCACATACATGTGCAAGCATGTGTTCTCAACTCTTCCATTCTATCGCACATGTGCACACATACACTCACACACATTCAGGCACACCCTCACCCTCTATCTCTCTCTCTCACACACACACACACACACACATCTCCACACACACACACACACACACACACACACACACACACACACACACACACACACACACACACACAGTGAGACATCACACTTCTGCATGCATCTGTAAAAGTGCATGTGTGTGTGTGTGTGTGTGTGTGTGTGTGTGTGTGTGTGTATGTGTGTGTGTATGTGTGTGTGTGCGCATGCGCACATGTGTGAGTGAGTGAATGAATGAGAGTGTGTTTGTGTGCCTGTGTGCGTGCACGTATGTGTGCGTGCGTGTGTGTGTGTTTGAGTGTGTGTGTGTGTGTGTGTGTGTGTGTGTGTGTGTGTGTGTGTGTGTGTGTGTGTGTGTGTATGCATGTGAAATAGTACATTATTATGTTCCTTGCAGTATGTGTGTTTATATGTGCTTACATCTGTGCCAGGCATGGCGCTAAGAATAAAAAAAAAAACAGTCCCACCACTAATTAGCCTTCAGCAACCTAAGCTGCAACCAGTCCCAAACCAACGAAAACCAGTGAACTCACCACTGCTTATTTTGTCTTACTGTAAGCACGCGCACTCCCCCCCCCCCCCCCCCCACACACACACACACACAGTAGTACCAGCGTGACACACACCACTAAATGGCTCCAAACTAATTTATTTATAAAATGTGTGATTTTTTTTTTCAACATATGGTTAATGTCCATGGCAATAATAATGTTAATAAATCAAAGCTTTAACAAAACCACTGACTGTGACAATATTTATCATTTTTTTTCTGAAATATCACACACATACAATACAATCACATTAATGACCACACAGAAGAATCATGCTTTGCTTTTTTCTGTAACTGTTTTTCA
The DNA here is from genome assembly GCA_016801955.1 of Conus betulinus. Taxonomy (NCBI): domain Eukaryota; kingdom Metazoa; phylum Mollusca; class Gastropoda; order Neogastropoda; family Conidae; genus Conus; species Conus betulinus. The sequence goes on along the minus strand of JADBJO010001375.1, from coordinate 282,590 downwards.
CTGCCAGGCTGGGATGATGCATCACTCAGAGAACGCTCTTCACACACTGTGCCTGGTGGCTCGAGATCTTCACTTGAAGGTCGAGTTGACGGAAGATTTTCAGCTTTGTCCGAGTCTGATCCTCGTTTTATGAAAGAAAAGATCGACCCCTGTGGACCCCCCTTATCCATCGTACGTGTTGTAGATCAATAGCACTAGATCTATATATCTTAAGGTGTACAAACTTGAATAAAAAAGAACGAACAATGAACAGAAGGTTTATGACGCGTAAATTTTTCAACAATACAGTGTTGCTTACGATCTGGCTGGGCCTGTATCAAGCAGTACCAAGAAGCCTAAACTGGAAGGAGTTACTACTTGTTAGCTTTCAAAGGCTGTGAATATTATAACTGGCCTCAGTCAGCTGCGGATGAAACGCTCTTTAGGCCTGTGCTTGCCTTTTGAGCGAAGACAAACTGTACACATCTGGCATACGTCACATTGCCGGTACTGCAGAGCCGTATAGAAAGCAGTAGGCTACATGAGGCGTGCACGTGCTAGGGCCAATCTATTTTATTTGTAAACAGATCCCCATGCCTGCAAAGTTGCGACTAACAGAGAAATGGCTGACCTTGACTCACTAGAGACTTGCGGTCATCAGAAAAACGTGGGTTAGTACAAGCAGCAAGAGGGCGGACAAGTTTTGTTACCAGTACCGGCAGAAGATTATCGGTCCGTGAGACCGACGGCTCAATTTTTTTTCGGTATACAGCTTTCACAATCGGCATTTTACCGGTATATATCGGTAATTGCGATCCCTGTGTGCGTGCGTGTGTATATGTGTGCGTGCGTGTGTGTGCGCTTGTGAACATGAGTGCATGTGTGAATTTGTGTATGTGCATGTGGATACTCCTAATGCAAAATTAAGCAGGAAGGAGAAAGTGGTGTGGGAACATGAGAAAAGAATAAGAGTGGGGGGTGATGGGAGGAAGAGAAGGGACGGACAAGAAAAGGAAGAGTGAAAAATGAATATGGTGAGTATTGTACATAAATGCGAATTACTAATGGATTAAGATGGTGAGACACAGTCACAATGTAAGTATCTTTCCATTTTTATTGTTTATATTGAAAGCAACACAAATTAAAAAAGTACTATTCTGAAACAGGCAAATAGAAACTATATCATAACTAATTTGTTGGACTGAATACTAGTATCTTTAAAAACAGATATGCCTCTAACAGGGCACACAAATTAACATATTTGCAAAGATAAAAGACTCTCCTGCACCAGAAATCCCCTTTTGTTAGAGTTTCCAAGAGGCTTCATGTAGTTTAGAGTTAACTTTTGAAACTGTGCTGCTGAAGAAAAATAAAGCAATTGGAAAAATATTTGTCTGTATATCACACATACCAATATCTGTATTTAACGAAATGTAAACAAAATTCTGATGCTAAATCTTCTAAGGTCAAAGAGCTCTATAACAAATAAACCCTCTCAAGGCATGCACTGAACCACACATGCACAGATCAAAAGGCACATTCAGATGACAAAGACAGGGGGCGGCAGTTGCTGGGGGTATGTATTTTTGTTCATGCTTCAGGAGGCTCACAATTATACTGAAGTTAACACTTGCAAAAATTTGTGATGAACTTAAATTAACTTAACTAGTGACTGATTAGAAAAATAACGAACGAAGAGCTTATGTGTTTGAAAAGCTATTCATGACAGAAAAAAAAGGAAAAGAAATCCCCCACCAAATAATTCATAAAGCATTAAAACACAGCTAAGATCATTTCCACTAGTTTTAGGGAGAGGGGACATTTGGGTGGGGGGGGGGGTGTGTGACTGGCTGGATATATCCATAGCAGAATGAAAAGCAAACAAGAATGAGTCTTCTGGTGAAAAAAAAATAGCGAAAAAGAACAAAAATCATTCCAATCACTGGATTTCAGAAAAAAAACACTTACTATATGGTATTATTTGATCAAGAGAATGGGCAGAACAGAGGTTTTTAGAACAGAAACAAAATGAAATGAAAACCAACAAATGGAGGGTAAAATAGGAAGCAAGTTTCCTTTCTTTCAACAACAGGAAAAGTTACTTGAATGGTCGAAGGTGTGTGTGTGTGTGTGTGTGTGTGTGTGTGTGTGTGTGTGTGTGTGCGCGTGTGTGTGCGCGCACGTTTTGAGTCAATATGTGTGCGTGTGTTCAGTAAATGTGTGCAAGTCTGGGTGTGAAAGTGTCAAGAACAAACAGCCGCACATCTCACCTCCTCTTCCCCAATGCGCCTCTTCATCTCCAGCATGCGGCTTTTCAAATTCTGACATTTGCTCTGCCAGGCGCGACTTGAGGGAGACCAGTTTCCTGCTCTCCAAGCAAGGCCTGGAGTGCATCTCGTTGACCTTGATCTGATGGTTGCGTTCCATCTGGTCCCACTGGTTCTTCCAGTTGCTGTTGGCCCGTAACAGCTGAGAGGAAACAATACATTACAATATGATACATAGGCATCCATCAATTTGGCTCAAAAACTGTTCAACACCAAATACCCTTGGTAGACTATTAATGCTGCTATATTTGAACCAATTGTTTGCATGCACATAAATGTTGCATTTACAATGTTAGCATCCAATACACAACATAACAAAAGAACAACATGCAAACAGCATATTGCAGCATGACTGACAAACACGTAACAACTTAAAGGTCCCTGGGAGAGTACAGACATCAGCCATAGTTGAACAGTCCTCTTAAATTCAAAGGTGAAACAAACCCTACACGTCTTTTGTATGTTTATTGTCATGTCTTTGTCCGTTTGTGTGTCTGTCTTCTCAATCTTTATAAATACCAGACTATTTATCCGATCTTCTCCAAATCTGGCATGGTGACTCGTTAGCATTCTGGGGCAGATCAGGAACATATCATTTTTGTACTAAACAGTTTGCATTGTGGAGCGGGTGGAGTCACATTTGAGGAGGAGGAGGAAGGGGGGGGGGGTACAAGGATGGAGGGAAAAGCATCTTGGGATGTAAAACAAATGTGATGCAAAGGATGGAGGAAGTGGAGGGAGGGTGGTGGGACTTGGGGGAGAGGAAAGGGCGGTCACGGACAGAATGGAGAAGTAGGAGAGACAGGGGAATGGTGGGGGCTGGGGTGAACAGTAGGGAGGGTGGTCAGGGGGAAACAGCTAGTCGTTTCAAGTATTTCATAAACTCTCACAGATGCATCAAAACTGTAACAAATCAGATCCTCATTGTCCCACCTACACTTTGGGAGTATTTGCACACTTCTTCCTCACTCTGTTTTTTTGTGCAGTAACTTAAGATATATGCTCCTTTCCTCACCTTAGTTTTTCTCACTGGATCTGGCTTGCTTTTAATCTGGATGCACACCAGACCTTATAAGCTCACAGGTATCGATACAGCCAACAAGCCTGATTTTGTCCCCCCCCCCCCCCCCCCCCCCCCCCCCCCCCCCCCCCCATGAAATATATCAATTCATCCTACAGAAATTTACAAAAAAAAGATATCTTAAAGAAAGTTGAAAAATAAATCCTCGATCAATCTTTTGTTCCCTGCCCAAATTTCTTTGATTTGTTGTCTGGTCACAATCTATTCTTCCACAGAATTTAATGAAAGTCTGTATGGTAAATTTTGTGTTATCATGCAGACAGGCAGAGAGACAAACAGATATGCAGGTATGAAAATTATAAAATTATAAATGCACAACACACAGGTACATAAGCATACACCACAGTCACACACACCACACCACAGTTTGGACAGCCCCACAAGTGATATCTGAAGCAATCACGATTGTCACATAATCACATATTGTAGCTAGATTTCCTAGCAAAAACCAGTAGACTGTTTGATTTATGGAAAGACGATGAACATACTCCCAGAGTGCTAACACACGGCAGTAGAATGGATATGACAGCTGGTCTTACATGAATATGGGCTTTCATAAGTAACACAGCAAACATGAATTAAGATCAACAGGTGTGTGCATGAGGATCAATGTGTGTGTGTGTGTGTGTGTGTGTGTGTGTGTGTGTGTGTGTGTGTGTGTGTGTACTTGTATGTTTGTGTGGATATCCAATTTCTTGTCACCCGGTAAAAACAAATACCTTAAAATTATCACACACAAAAAATTGTTTCCTTTCAGAACAGTCTTCAGTCTTCCAGTTTGTCGATATGCTGATTTTCTTTTCCCCTTTTTCCCCCACTCTGTACTGAATCATGACACAGATTCAATTTGTTACCTTGCAATTGCAAATAAAGCATTCACATCCAAACATATCTAATGGATGTTTTAACCTCATGAACCAATGCAAGTACATGAACTCTTTCTTTGTTTTGTTTTTGTTTTTGTTTCCCTCCATGTGATGTTGGTGAATGTGACTATGCTTTCATCTTTTTTCTTAATAGATTCAATGAATTAAACCACACTTTAAAGTGTGTGTGTGTGTGTGTGTGTGTGTGTGTGTGTGTGTGTGTGTGTGTGTGTGTGGTGTGTGAACTTATGCAAAGGTGTACGTGTGTGTGTGTATGTGATGTGAACTTTTGTGTGTATGTTTGTGTGTGCGTGTGTGTGTGTGCGTGTGTGCTCACGCGTGTGTGTGCCATGCGTGTGTGTACATGTGTGTGTGTGTGTGTGTGTGTGTGTGTGTGTGTGTGTGTTGTATGTCTGTGTACGTACATGCTTGTTTGTTTTTGTTCTTTTGTGGAGTTATGGAGTTACACATCACAGACCCATACCTCTGCTTTCTCCTGCTCCAGTCTGCGAATGCGGTCAACGAAGGAATGGCCAGATTCAGCAATGCTCTCTCCCTGCATGTACAAATGTATTCAATCGTTAGATTTTTACACCAAATCTCTTTCTAGTTCATACATATACTATGATTTTTGGACATCAAGCCTCTTAGGAATATATAATGCATCCCTATCTTTTTTTTTTTTTTTTTTTTTGTTGAAAAAAATTTGTAATCTACATCTAAGGCTCTTTGGAATACAAAATATATGAATTTGTTAACGTCTGATTTCATAATTTGAATACCAACTTAATTCGTGAACATGGCCACAAAGAATACAGATATCTTGCTCTACATTCCACATACTCTGTAGAAACATCTCTCTCAGATCCAAACACACTGAAATGCACACCCTCTAGACAGGTTTTTCCAACATTTGCATGACTGTACAAAACATCAAAACTTTTATCTTGTGAACAGAACCACTTGTTACACCTGTCTAGAGTCTCCTGAGTGAGTCTCATCAGTAAGACCCAGCCTGGTTGAGCTGGTCCTCTCCAATGAAATCAAACTCGGACACATCACCCAAAAATCTATTGTATTCTGATCATCAATGGGTGAAAATCAGAATCCAGCAGCTTCCAAACAATCTGAGTATAATTGGATCTTTAAGGATAATCCACCCACCCCTACGTACCGTCTGACTAGGTTTCTCCACCACGTGGACCCAGTCTCCCAGAGCCCCAGAGGATTTGACAGCTGTGCCCTTCTCGTCAGTGCGCTGGCCTTTCAGTTGCTGCATCAGACGTGTGTTTTGCTCCCTGGAAAAAATATCCACACAAAACTCTGTAGGTCTCAGCATCACAAAAACCAGGGGAGAGGGCATTCAGGAACCATACAGAACTACACTATGTAGATGTCAAAACCTCACAAAGATAGAAGTCTTCTGTATACTGAAACAACACTTATTCCCAATTCTGTGGAAATTTTCTGTTTTAACTGTAAGTCAGTGTCATATAGTCAACTTCATGTTTCCCATCAATTTTCACCACTACCATTAGGTCAAGTTGAACTTTGGTAATCGTTTCTTTTCTTCTTCTTTTTTTTTTTTTATTTCATTGTTTTGATATCAGTTAGTTTTGGAAAAGTGATAATGTATGCAGAAAAGCAGCACAATTAAGTTTGTACGCGTATGCGTAAATGTGTATGTGACTGTGTGTATGTGTGCATGTGTGTGTATGCTGTGAGAGGGACATCTTAGGCTTGCTAATAAATCTTAGGAAGCGTTCGAAGCACATGTTTTATATAGTACTGTTGACCACCTTTTGAAACATTTTTTTAAACAAATAAAGTGCTCTGCACCTTTCAATAGTAACTAGGAACAATGCTAGACCAAAAATTACGAAACAGTAACACAAAGAGAGAGAGAGAGAGAGAGAGAGAGAGAGAGAGAGAGGAGAAAACATTACAAAACTGATTTACAATTATCTAGCATTTACATTTAATGTTTGCTTCACTTACTAAAGAAGCATAACAAGACAAGGTTATCTGCAAACTGAATTTACAACAGATACTAGCTCTGGTGCTGTTTATTTTTCATACCATGTACACAACAAGGAAATTCCAAAAACATCTAGAAATGGTTGAAGAGGGAGAAGAAAGAAAGATACCTCAGAGTGACAATCTCTGCCTGGAGATTATTTTCACCCACTTTCCAACGTCTTTTCAGCTCCTGATTTTCCCCCATCAGTGTGTTGATCAGCTTCTGAAAAATAATCCGAAACAGAATGCAATGCAGTTACTGGGGAATGTGATCAAAGCTTAAACAATTCTGAACTGAGACATTTACAATGATTACAATTGATTTTCCTCTATCAGCACATCAGTCAACTTCTGAAAAATCCAAAACAGAGCACGATGTAGTCACTGGGGGAATTGAACAAAGCTTAAACAATTCTGAACAGAGACATTTACAATGATTACAATTGATTTCCCCCATCAGCACTTCGATCAACTTTTAAAAAATAATCCAAAACCAAATGCAGTGCGATCACTGAGGAAAGTGATCAAAGCTGAAACAATTCTGAACAGAGACATTTACAATGATTACAACTGATATTCCCCCATCAGCACATCCGGTCAACTTCTGAAAAATCCACAACAAAGAACAATGTAGTCACTGGGGAAAGTGAACAAAGCTTAAACAATTCTGAATACAGACAATCACAATGACTACGACTGATTTTCGCCATCAGTGCATCGATCAACAGAGTACAAAGTAGTCTTTGGGGCAAGTGAACTAAGCCCACACAATTCTGAACAGAGAGCTTTACAAAACAAAACAAATCCAATATGCAAAATACAGCAATTTTTCAGTCAAAGACAAAACTTTTCATCCCATCAGAATGATCAATGAAAACTCCAAACATTCACTCACACAAGCAAAGATATGTACATATGTAACAGTCAAACTCATACACAAATGTCAGACCCAGTCACACAATGTTCAAATACCCTACAACGTGCCCTGGTTGGCCCTCACCTTTTGGTCACGTTTCGACCTCTCCACTTCTGATATGCGCTCCGCAATCTGGTGCATTTGGAGAGCGATGGCAGGCATGCTGTCTCCTGGTCCACTGTGCAACCGCTCAGTGATAATCTCCACTTCACTGGCAAGATCAGAGCCAGGCTTGTTGAGCGTCAGTTCTGAAAGGCTCTGGTGTGCCATGGCCTGTAACACATGGGCTGATCCTCATTGTCTGAGTTTGGGATGTATGCATGTCGGTGTAATATGTAACACATGGGATGATCCACATCATCTGAGTTTGGGATGTATGCATGTTGGTGTAATATGTAACACATGGGATAATCCACATTATCTGAGTTTGGGATGTATGCATGTCAGTGTAAAATGTAACACAAGGGCTTTTCTTTCTTCCTTTTTCTTTCTGCGTACTCCTGTGGACACTGCCTGCATAGACAGGCACTGGAGTTTGTGCTGATCCACATCATCTGAGTTTGGGATGTATGCATGTCGGCATAATAATACAACAGCTAACTTTCCTTGTTCTTTGTTTCTCTGGTTTTAGTGGGGTTTTTGTTGTTGTTCAAAAACTTTTAATTTTGTGACTTAGTTTGGCTATGTCATGAGAGTATGAGCATGAAATAACAAAAAGTATATTTACCTTTTTATTCCATTTCTCCTCACTTGAGTTCAACTTCATTTGGTCTCTATCTTGTGATTGTGATTATGCATTAAAGACTTGAAAGACATGTTTTTTTTTTCTTCTTTTTTCAAATACAAGGAGACTGAATTCTTCTTATCAATAACTGTCAACCAAAGGAACAGAAAAAGCAACCCCATGGTTGTTGATAACAAATTCTTAACAATCAGGTTCAAGAAACTGCACAAGTTTTTTTCTTTTTTGAACAGGTATGTTTGTTTGTTCGTTTGTTCTCAACAAAAGCCCTGCTAGAAAGTGAAAGAATGAGCTACTGGAGGTAATGAAGACAGTCTGTATAATCTGATTCAATCATCTCCTAGTCATGTACAAGTGCACAGATCAGAACTCTTACAGTGCATTTGGTGTTCAAGATGCATGCTGTCTGAGTCACAAAAAAAAAGACAACTTATGATTCAGGAGATGAAATGAAGACTAGACAGATAGAACTTTTGTCGGATCAGTTGGTAACCTACGATGTTCTTCACAGAAACAGCTTACACACACTCTCTCTCTCTCTTAGGGGAGGATTAAAAAGTTTACTTGAAAAAAAAGCCCTCATAGTCATCTCTTGCAAGAGTCTTGGTGGAATACACTACCAACATAACTAAATTCTCTGATATATGATAGGACATCACATACTCTTTAAGGCACTCAAATGTGCCATCTATGTGTGCATGAGAGCGAGTGTGAGTGTGAGTTTGAGCGAGTGAGTGAATGAGAGAGTGAGTGAGTGTGAGAGAGTGTGTGTGTGCGCGCGCGCGCGTGTGTGTGCATGCATGTGAGTGCGAGAGTGTGTGTGCGAGTGTGCGTACGTGCAATTGTGCATGCAAGGTAGGGGGATACCATGGAGGGAGAGGGGGAGAATAGCATTGCCTGAGTTATAAAACGGGATTATAATGTATATTGGTGAAGAAAACTAGGCTTAGTTTTTTTTTTTTCAGTTCTTTAAAGCTTTGTGGTGACAGGAGTGGAGAGGAAGTGAAAGGGAAAGGCTGGGAGGCTGGAGTGATTGGTAGCCTTACTTAGATATTCATCCCACAAACAGCCAACCTCATTGCTGACCCCCTCCCCCCATCCTCTCTTTCTCTCTCTCTCTCCAGGTCCAACATTAAAAAACATCATCATCATCATCATCTTATGGCATTATATACTAACACCATCACTTACTCTATTAGCAAGTCATCACACACTATCTCAAGCTCTCAAATACGCTTTTTCTCTCTCTCTTGTGTGTGTGTGTGCGTGCGTGCGTGCGTGGTGTGTGTGTGTGTGTGTGTGTGTGTGTGTGTGTGTGTGTGTGTGTGTGTGTGTGTGTGTGTGTGTGTGTCTGTGTCTGTGTGTGTACATGTATTTATGGGTGTGTGTGGTGTGTGTTCCCTATTTTAATTGGAATGCAGTGTTCACATTGAAAGAGTCAGACGATGAGGCGGGGAGGTAGGGGATGGGATGCAATGATGTGGTTTATGGAATAGTTGAAGCCAGGGTAAAAGCCACACAAACACATGAAGATAGATAGATAGATAGACACACACACACACACACACACACATACATACACACACACACACATATATATATATATATATATGTATATATATATATATATGTATGTGTGTGTGTGTGTGTGTGTGTGTGTGTGTGTGTGTGTATCTAATATTTGTGTGTACAGAGGGTGAGGAGGGAGACACAGAGAGGCAGAAAGAGAGAGAAGAAGAAGGGAGTGGGAGAGGACAGAAATATCACAGGCATGCAAAAACTCATAGCACTTACCATGTAAGGTGGGTTGGAGGCGCTGCCATGGCTAGGTGGCTGGGCCAGGCCGTTGCTCACGCTGGAGGACAAGCTGGGGAAGTCGATAGGCCGAGACTCTGCCCCGCCGCCACCCCCCAGCAGCATACATAGAGCTGGTCAGTGCAGCATGACCCATGCCCAGCTGCAGACCTACTTTCTCGTAGGTTGCCTCATCGTACTTGTCTGAGTCCAGCTGCAAGAGCTCAGGGGAGCTGCTCTCACTAGCCAGGGACTCAGGATGGATGACCTTGGCGGTCGGGGGAGACCGGTTGGCTTATGACCCTGTTCGGACCCTGGTTCAGGAGACTCCTGCTTTGGCATGCTTTCCTTTGCTGGCTTTGAAGCAGGTTTGGTAGCAGAATCATTCACTGAGGGCACAGAAATGAGAGCGTCATCTCTTTAGTCTCTCCTGGGGGTCCGACAGTTTCTTGCAGTGAGGACGGAGGTCCAGATACAGGGGGGTGGGCCACAGGTGGACCCTTGGGGTCCAAGGCAGAAACATTTTTCGCCAGGGGGATGAATGATGGGCTCTTCTGGTCCTGCAGGGTCAGCTGGTTGACGTATGAAGCAGAGGTGTTGCTCTCTCTTGCTGATAAACAAAAACATAATTTAGACCTGACAGACTTTCATGAAAACATAATTTATAATTGACAGACTTATAAACAGATACTGACTGATAAAACGATTTAAGGTCAAGAATCCAAAATTCCATAGACTAATTGAAGGATTTATGGTTCAGTGTCCTAGATCCCAAACAATGATACCTTGGAGATAAAAGTGTATGTACTTCTGAAATAGGGTGGGGTTTTGTATCAGACCCCCTGTTGACAATAACACTTACTAAGTCAGTGTGTGAAATCCATAACAACTATGTTTGTTTCACTGCCCAAATTTTGACGCTTACTTTGTACTACTAAGCCTCACACGCCTCTAGCAATCAGAGCTTTTTTTCCCCCTGCCTTCATGTGTGGAAGGCACATGCAATCCCGTCAGTCCTAAGCTGAACACCTTTTCAGGAACCAAGCGTGTTGCTTCTATTTGCCTTGTCTTTCATCTCTTTACATTCGCCAGCACGTAAGTTTTTCTTTCTTTTTTTCACAGTTCCCCACAACTTGAGCAGAATTACAATCTCATTGATCTTATTTCTTTTATGCTCAGCAACCTTTTCTGAAAACTTGAGCCGAACTACAATCTCACATTCATTTTATGCTCAACAACCTTTTCTGACAACTTGAGCAGAACTACTATCTCACATTCATCTTACACACAACAACCTTTTCTGAAAACTTGAGCTGAACTACAATCTCACATTCATTTTATGCTCAACAACCTTTTCTGACAACTTGAGCAGAACTACTATCTCACTGATCTTATCCACTTTATACTCAACTGCCTTTTCCCACAACTAAAGCAGAACTACACTTCCACTGATATTACCCATTTTATGCTCAACTGCCCTTTTCTTCTGTAATCATCTCATCCCTAGTTTTGCTGCCATGCCATTGCTCACTGACTGACTTTACCATCCTGGCTTACAACAAAGCCATTCTGAGCTTGCCCACTTTACTGTAGAAGAAAGCTCAGTTTTCGAGGCTTCCTTGGGATCATGGCCTAAAGTCTGCTCTCCCAAGCATGCCCAGGGAGAATTTTTGGCTTGAAATCATGGGGAAAAGCTTCCCTCCATTTCAGGCTAACAGAGATGTTTTAAATCATTTGTGCCCCATGGGAAGGCAAGAGGTATACAGCATGAAACAGAAATAAGCAACAACAACACAAACAGTATATTGAAAAAATACATTCTGAAAAACTGCTGAAAAAAATATGAACAAAAAAAAACAAAATAAATTACAACCATAATGAGATTCCCTCATCTTCATCTGCATTTTTTTTTTTTTTACATCACTGAATGAAAACAAAACCTAAATTTATCCAGCAATGTTCCTGTTTCAGGCATTCGATCATTTCTCTCATAATGAAACTAATGACTTAGATGAATAGGCATCTAACCTTTAACTGGGTTTTCTTCCATCACGTTGCCCTTCCTTCCTGTCTGCTAGTATTCGGCCATGATGAATGTTTGCAACAGCATTAACCTCTAATCAACTTATGAGCCCATCCACCATTATTTATCATCACTGAAACAACCTTGTCCCCTTGTTGACAGTGACCCAACATTTGTTCTAATATGGGGCTATTTGGAAAGCCCCAGGCCGTCAGACAACAGGTTTCAAGAGCAGCAGCTGCTGGATCACAGACAGCTGTCATTTGTAAAGCCACAAGTTTAAAAAAAAAAATCATTGTACAGCAAATACCATGTAATAAAAAGTAATGTTGCTTCTAGCCCAGCCAACCGCAAAGGGCCATATCAGGGCTGTCACTGCGTTGGTAAGGTAATGTTGCTTCTAACCCAGCCAACCGCAAAGGGCCATATCAGGGCTGTCACCACTTTAAAATCAACTCACAAGTCATCCAAAAAAAAAACCCCGAACAAAACAACAACAACAACAACAAAACCAAAAAACGCCTTTCACACATCTCTTTAAAATACACGAAGCACGACAAGGACAGGAAGGGGATGTACATGTTCCTGGGGGGTTTTGAAAGGTCAGCAGTGGCTAGAACTGTTGACAGACAATGTAAATAGATAGGCAGAGTAAATAATATTACTGATAGAGTATCATTCTGAAGTAATGTATATAGGTAACGGAGAGGATTTTCTAATGTTAACTTTAGAGTCCATTTTCTCAAACTGACAGTTTCACAATCATGTCGTTATTTGGGAAAGCAGGTCACAGGTCTGAGTAAAGATAATCTGGTAAGATTTGGTATATATATATATATATATATATATATATATATATATATATATATGTGTGTGTGTGTGTGTGTGTGTGTGTGTGTGTGTGTGTGTGTGTGTGTGTGTGTGTGTGTGTGTAAAAATGGCTGGTGAACACAATAAGACATGTTAGAAAACTGTAACTGCTGTAGGTTTCATGAAATAAAAATGAAAGTGTAAGAATCTATGTTCACCAGAAATTTTCTTAATTTTTAACTATCTGACATACATACTAAATCATGCACCAGTTGTGGGATTTATGTCTTATTGAGTTCCTTAGTCCTTTTTGTGGAATTCTATAAAAAGAAAAAGTCAGGTGGTACTTTGAATTGATAGCTACTGAAGTCCCCAAAATGCTGTAGTAGAAAAATGTAGTCTCTAATAACTTTTGTTCCAATGGTCAGTTTCACTTTAAAAAAAAATCAAAAGTCTACTGGGTTAGTATTACACACATATACCAAACTTCAAGAATGTACCTTCAGTAGGAGTCCAGAAACAAAAATGCACATTTTTAGATGCTGTGTGCCACAATTGACAGCAATTTATGACCCAGTGCCTGGGAATATTTCATGATATGTACATTTTACAAGTACATTTGTACTAATTTAAACATCCTTGGCCCTAGACTTTCTTCCTTGTGAGATGATCAAGAGGTGGGGAGTTAGCCTTGTGTCATATGTGGCAATGAATGATAACAATGATGGGGAATAGTCTGCTTAACACAACTGACAGCAATTCATGACACAGTGCCTGGTAATATATACTGATATGTAGACTATATGAGTACATTTGCACTTATTTAAACTTCCTTGGCTCAAACTTTCTTCCTTGTGAGAGATGACCAAACGGTGGGGAGTTAGAGAGTTGTGTTATGGATGGATGTGAGAATTTCTGAATAAAATGAGGACAATAATGATCAGTTACCGAGATCAATCACATCAGACAAATGTACAGTACACTACATCCACTGCTTCATTTTTATACAAAACTTGGAATTTGGACTTGTTTTTGTCTATGATTATTTCATCTGAACATCCTTTCCAAAAGTTTGTCTTGTGCTGTAAAATTTCATTTTATGTATACAGATTACATACTGTGAAAGGTTATTTTTATTTGGTATGTCGATTATATATTAGGAATAAAAAAAAATTAAAATGTACCAGCAATTTAAACATCTTTTCACCATTCTTCACAGTGATGACATCTAATTACTGGGTAAGTCTAGCTTATCTAAAGTGAAGATTAAGATGCAAAATTGTACCATTACTTTTTCTGGTTTGGATAATGGTGGTTCTTCTCATACAAAGATTTAAGTTATCTTCATATTTGTTATTTGCCCTGGCTTGACCTGACTTCTACTGTTCACCTGTGTTGTAGCAGCCACAAACCACAGCAGAGTCAATGAACGTAAGTAAAAACAATGATCAGCGAGTGGAACAATGATGTAAAACAAATAAAACACAGTATTGTATCGAATAATCATTGTCCAAACAGGTCTGTCTCGATGAACTCCACATCAGAAGTCTGTTCCCATAGCACCACCAAAAAAAAAAAAATTTAAAATGTACCAGCAAATGGAACATCTTTTCACCATTCTTCACAGTGATGACATTTAATTACTGGGTAAGTCTAGCTTACCTAAAGTGATGATTAATTTAAGATGCAAAATTCTATGGTTACTTTTTCTTTGTGTGTTTGTTTGACTTAATTTTCAGTGCAGAAGAGGAAGAAAAAAAAATCTGTAATATTGTCAGAATCAGTTTTTCTTGCTTTATGGATGAGTTCTATATCCCCTAGGCCACCTTTCCATTTTCTACCCCTCTCAAGCATAAACAGGATCTCCTTTCCCTGGATCACTTGCCTGAGCTGCCTGCATGGACACCAGAGAGAAGGGACTATTCGCTGACATCTGGCGGTCAGCCCCATTGGGAAGGGTCTGTAGGGACATGGTCAGGGCTTGTAATTGGCCTTTCAGCTGCTCGTTTTCTTTGCGACAGTCGACAAGCAAATCACCTGAATGAGGGAACAGTAAGTCAGTGATTATTTTGGACAAAGGTATGTGTGCGAGCACTCTAAGTAAACTTAAAATCAAAACTCTAATCAGAGTGTAAACTTAAAATCAACTCTAATCAATCAATTTTCAATGCTACTGATGAAAAAAAAAAAATGGAGACTGAAAAATACAATAAAATATAACTGAATCAGAAATATTAATGTAATAAATACGATCATGAGCAAGCACTGATTCTGTTTTACTAATATACAGTCAACACTGGTGTCTTTTCATTTCAGAGCAGTCCAGAGAAGCCAAAAAAAAAATTGGTCCCATAAAAAAAAAAGCAAAAACATGAAAACCAAACTGACACAGACACCTTTTTAGCTTGAGTGATTATTGATTTCCCTGAAGTAGAAAGAAACTCGTGGAGAGCTTGGCAGCAGAGAGTCCTCAGAAGAGAAGCCCCCTTCAAGCGAGTGTTTCGGGCCCTTATCTCCTGACACTCTAGGGGGTTGGGCCACACCCGGTTCATGACTCCGGATGTCCCTCTGCTGCCCCCTTTTTTTTTTTTTTCCCATCTTGGGATGAGCCATGACTGGGATTCGAACCCATGCCCTTCTGGCCATGCTCATTTCCACTTAATGACTCGCGCACTAACCACTGAGCCACAGGGACACCTGATATTTGTAGAAAGTTAAGCCTTATGATGTTCACTTTTGTTCCTCCTTGACCAGATCCAACTTGAACACCTCTCTGCCGCTTCTGCCATTGCTTTCAGGGCTTTGGTTTTTTCCCTCCCTGCAACTGAGAGCTGTTTCATGAGGCTGTATGCAGACGTTCCCACAAACCCCCTAGCTCCAACTTCTGCAGTGAGGACTTTGACCTGATAGCCTTCTCTCCTCAGGCTGTTTGCCAGATCAGCATACTTTTCAGTCTTGTAGATCTGAGCTGCCTCCATTCTGTTCTCATATGGCACCGTGAGCTCGATCATGATCAGCTGCTTGGTTGACTGAGAGTGTAATACTATGTCTGGTCTCATGCCACTCTTGCTGATAGTCTCTGGGTGACTGTTCCATTCTGGGAGGTCTGCTGTGCACTCCCAGTCATCTGCCCCGTCCAGCAGACTCTGCCTGCATGTTCCGAGTGGCACTGTTGTTCTTGGCCATGATTCGCTGCCTCCTGCCGTGAAGAATGTTGCGGGTGCTTTTGGAGTCCTGATTTTCCCTTTTGTGGTGTTGGTACTAGCCCAGACTACTTGTACAATCTCTTTGAGCACTTGGCTGTGCCTCCATGTGTACCTTCCTTGAGCCAGGGCTACTTTACATGAGCTTAGGACATGCTCCACTGTTTGTTTTTCATGGCAAAGGGGGCATGAAGGATCGTCTGTTTTTCCCCACTTCACCAGGTTTGCATTTGAAGGCAGAAGGTCATATGCAGATCTGAGAATGAAGCTGATCCTGAGAGGGGCCATGTGCCAAATGTCATTCCAAGTGAGACTTCTTTGGAGTGCATTCTCCCAAGTTGTCCATTGCCCTTGCTGGTTCTGCTGGACTGCTTTTTGGAGTCTTTGTTGGTCTTCTTCTTTTCTCATCTCCTGAATCATCATGTCTCTTTTGGCTTTTCCTTTGGCCTTTGACCACCATTCAGTTTTGGTCACCCCCAGTCCTTGTCTGTTGGTCTGTGTGTGTCCTGTTATTTCTCTGATCTTGAGACTTTCTTTTGCAGAATCCATCGCCTCTTGAACTTTCCATTTTCTGCCTGTCTTCAGCTGGGGCTTGATTGCTTCAACCACCTTGTCTCCTGAGTCCTCCAGCATGCTTTGAAGTCTGATCTTCCCTGCTTTATATTCCTCCAGGATGGATTTCAGTGGTAGTTTCAGCTTTGCTTGGCGACAGTATAGCGCTATGTCAGTCAGACAGGGTGGGACACCAAGCCATTTCCTTGTGAACTTGTTGATTTTGGATTCCATGCCCTCCACTATGCTGGTGCAGATGTCGTATATCATCAGAGGCCATAGGAGCTTTGGTATCAGCATGAACTGCAGACACCAGACCTTGTATTTGCCAGGGAGCCCACACTGGTCAATGGTCTCCAAGCCTTCTTCCGACATCTGTTTGGTTTCTTTTGCTCTTCGTGTGTCTTTCAGCGTATCATCATACCATCTTCCAAGGCTCTTGACTGGCTCTTCTGTTACTGTTGGAATGGTCTGGTTGGCAACACTGAAGACCACAGATTTGGCCACTTTCCCTTTCCTCAGTGAGAGACTCCGTGATTTCTTTGGCTTGAACTTCATTCTGGATGAGGCAACTATGTCGTCCAGCCTCTCCAGCACGTGACGTGTCTCATCTTCTCTGGATGAAATCACTGTAGTGTCATCCATGAAGGCCTTGAGAGGGGGCATCTTGTATCCATCGCCAAGGTCTGTTTGTCTTGCGTTGCAAGTTGAAAGAGATACTTCTGGTCAATCATCTACAAGCTTTTGTAAAGAGCTTGCTGCCTTCATAATATTACTACTGAGTAAGTCCAAAGTATAAAGTGATGAAAACAGATTAAAAAGCACACAAATCAGCCTGCATGTCCCAGAATCCAGCTACTTGTGACACCGACATGAAATATGAAGAGCACTACCAACGGCAATTAAAGTGTATGGGCAAAACAAGTCATATTTATAAAGTGCCTTGCCAAAGGGTCTAGGCACTGACAAGGAACAATTTAACATCAATAAACTTTATACAAACTACTTACCCACCCACAAACACACACACATACACACACACACACACACACACACACACACACACACACACACACACACACACACACACACACACACACACACACACCGCATGCACCAGGCATCAGTCACATGGCAGGGGGGAAAAACGGATCTTACAAGTAATACTATGGAACAGAAATGTTTTGAAATTGGACTTGAAGACAGCAAGACAGCAAGTGTCTACTGTACAATGGAAGAGAGTTCCAAAGCTGCGGGGCACAGAATGAGAAGGAATGATAACCATAACTTTTATGTTTGTAATGTCCCTGGTGAAGCAGATGGGCATCAGAAGAAGAGTGGAAAATGCGAGATCGAATGTAGAGATTAACTGTGCTGATCCTGTAATCATATTGAAGCATGTACATGTACTTTGTACTTAATTCGCTCTGTAATAAGCAGCCAGTGGACTTTTTTAAAGAGAGGAGAGCATGGCTGTTGACGGTGTAACCTAAAAATAAGACGAGCAGCTGAATTTTGAACCTTTTGTAAACGTTGAAGCATGTTTTTGGGACAGCCAGAGAGTAAAACACTGCAGCAGTCAATTCATGACAAAAACACTTCTTCATTCTTCAGGACTCGCAACCCACTGGGACAAGAAGTCCTGTCCAGCAAAAAGTGACATCCGACAACATTTTATGGTGCACTTGCATGAAGGTAATAGCATGATAACTAATCTACAAATACTCTTCAAGTTGATAAAACTATGCCAAGCACCAGGAACCTTCCTTCACTTTTGGCTCCAGTTTTTAAAACAAAGCAAAAGATTTATTTAAAAAAAAAACAAAACAAACCAAAAACATTTGAAGGTGACAAAAATACAGAAAGTGGGAAACACATTGAAAAAGGACAGTCAGTGTTCCATTCTTGACAAAGTGTACATTTTCAGTACTTTTGTGCCAGATTACAATGAAAAACACAGCTTGCTGTAAATTCTACCAGACAAAGATGTGTAAAGATTTGCTAGAACAAAGACAGGTATATAGGCCACAAAGCAAAAAATAGTGGATAACAGTAAAGAAGGAAAAAAGAAAAAAAAAGACAGAAAAGACAAAGAGAGTGACAAAGGAAGAAGAAATTACCACCGACACTAGCATACAATTCCCAAGAGTCTGGAATACATTCAAAAACAAAAAAAAAAAAAACAAAAAAAAAAACAACAGGAGTAAGTAAGTCAAAAAAAAAAAAAAAAAAAAAAAAAGGAACAGGAGCAAGTGGGACAGTATGTGCACAAACACTGTGTGTGTTGGTTCTGAATTTTCACTTCTTTTCATGAAATGAAGCCAAAAAAAGCTTTTGTTTGTGTACCTTAAGAGCATGCATGTAAATGTGTGTAGGGGAGGAAGGAGGTAAGAGAGAAACTCAGAAAGAGAGAAAGGGAGGTGGAGAGGGGCAGAAAGGCAGAAGGGAGGGCATGGGCGAAGGGAAGTGGCTGTGGCACTTGGACAGCATTCCAGATCAAACAGACTTGAATATTCCTTATAAAAAGAAAGAATACTCACTCAAAGCTCTGAAGCCTCGCATACGACCCTCCAGAATTTTCTTGTCCTCACGCAGTCTGTTGATCTGGGTTCTCAGTTTGTCTTCATTGGTAGTGGTGGTGGTGGTGGTGGTGGTGGTGGAAGATGCGGAAACACTGGAGGCACCGGATTCTGTGGAATGGCTGACGTTGATGATGCTGTCACTGCTTGTGCTGCCACTCCCAGATGCTACCTCAAACATTGCAGACTGTGAATCCTAACAAAGAAGAGCTATCAGACACCTCAGAAGTGCAGAATATGCTGCCTGTTCTTGAAAGATGTCGGATGTAGTGCTTGTTCTCTGACAGTTTCACAATCAGGAATGTTTGAGATTCGGTGCCTCCAGTCAGCGTCAGGCCATGTCCTTAAACAAATGTACACATAGATACACTCATCTTCAATTGCATATCAGAGATGACCAAGTCATCCACGCTTAAAAAAAAAAAAAAAAAAAAAAAAAAGTGTTTACTTATTCTGTACTCTGTACTTCACTTTAAATTACAAAAAGAGTGTACACCTACTCTGTACTTCACTTAACAATGTGATTCATAACCCAAGATAAGGAACCATGATGCTAATATTACCCACTCCTCAGCATATTCAGCTGACAACAGGAATATGGCACTTCCAGTCTGCTTTCTTTCTTTTGTTGGTGTGTGTGTGTGTGTGTGTGTGTGTGTGTGTGTGTGTGTGTGTTTAAGGAAAATATAAATGAACTTTACCGCTGTTTTGCTGCCTACATGACAACACATAGATTCCTGAATGCAAGAACTGATGTAGAATCAATTGGTATTAAAACAAATGCGCAAAAATTACTTTGTTAGCAGCATCATATCCATACACTACAGAAAATAACTGAAATGGTAAAAAAAAGAGTTCTGACAGCCATTAGCCACAGCAGTGTAGTCTAATAAAAGTTACAAATGAAATACTGTCAAATATCCCATGAAAGACTGTGATTTACCTTAAACAACAACAAACATAACTTCCATTCATTGACTTGTTTCCCTGGAAATTTTTTTTATTTGCTCATATACAGTTACCTGCCACCAAAGACTTTCTCTTTAAGAAAAAACTGTTTTTTCAAAAACATTTTTGTCACTCCTACTCCAGCAAAGACTACCTCCCTACTAAAGATTTGTTTCTTAGGAACATGTTTGTCTCTGTATAAAGTTTACTCGCAACAAAGACTCACTCCCTTATAAAGATTTATTTGCCTTAGCCGCTATTCCCTTGTTGGGAGCATGTTTTTATTACTATTTTTTTTTCTCTTTTTTGGTATACACTAACTTCCCAACAAAGACTTCCTCCTTTTGTAGATGTGTTTTCTGGATATGTTTGTCTTTTGTATACAGTTATCCCCCAACAAAGACTCCCTCCCGAAGAAAGGTTTCTTTGGAACATGTGTTTGTCTTTGTGACCATCTCCCAATGAAGACTTCCTCCCTTTGAAGAAGTGTTTTTTTTCTGCAACATTTTTAACTTTGCATACATTCAACTACACAACAAGGGCTCCTTCACTTTGAAAATCTATTTCTCTGGAGCGTTCTTCTCTTCGTGTCCATTTACAACCCAACAAAGACTCCCTGATTTAGAAAAAAAAATTATGATTACAGGAACCTGACAAACCCTATCTTTTTCTGCTGACTCTAAACTTTCAATCTGATGGGGGCTTGGGGGGGGGGGGGGGGGGGGGGGGGGGGGGGGGGGGACTGAATACACAGGATACAGCTCCAAAGGTGTTTTAGAGAACGAATTGCTTGTCGTCCAATCTCCTGAAAGCCATCAAAACCTGAAATGGGAGGTAATCTTCATGTGATCTCCAGTAAATCAGCAAAAAATGGCATCCTTGCCATGAGACTAGTGTAGGGCGCTGTATGCACTGTGTGTAAATATGCAAACTGTGAATCTGACTATTGATAAAGGCCCAGTCAGCAAACCGAGAATTGCATTAACAGGGTTTCCTCTGTGGAAATTTAACGGGATCCATGACCCTTCTTCCCCTCTCCCCCTCTTCCTCAACACACACACTTTCCCAGATCAAAAAGTAAAACTTGCAATGCTGCATACAAAATGATGCAATCTGACCCAAATCTGAGTGGTGTATCAGGCCCCCAATTTCACTTTTGTTGAAAAGGGCCACCTCATCCTTTCTCAGAAAGTAAAAAGGGTATTTTCACTCTCAGCTCAACATCATCAAGGGTTTCCAACTTCAGTTTTAGCTGTAAAAAGCTATCCTGGAGGTAGGTATTCAAGCACAGGACATGTTGTTTCCTCTCTCTATTACTCACTTCCAACTACAGGGACAGAAATGCAAAATGAGTCACCTTTTCTGATTGCAAACTCTGACAATGGCCTAGAGGTCCCCCATCAAATACTTAAGCATAAAAGTAACGCTTTTGGCTTTGCAAAACATACAGGCTGTAGCTCTGTCGCTGTTGTCTGCCTGAGAAGCACCAAGACAAGCAAAGTCTGGGGCAAAACAGAGAAACCCAAGCAGCTTGCTTCTAATGCATTCTTATAAAAAACTGTCATTCATGCAAGCATGGACGACAATATAAAATTAATGTGAACATGTGTCCGTAGGACCTTTGGTAACAGTACGACTGACACGGTTCAAACATTTCTTTGTAGAGTACTTTCATGTATGTCATAAAGAATGACAATTGTAGATCTGTATAAGAAAAGGCAGCCCTGTGTACCTCCTTTTTCTTTTTTGTCCAAGCATGAACATGGCCCACTTTTGCAGCACCTAATGTATGCAAGGAGCCCCACTTTGGTGAACAAATTTACACCACATGCCGTGACCTGCTGTCATCTGCCAGCATACTGAAAAAGAGATCAGCACATTGTTCATTCCACTGCCCTCCCTCTTACCTCCCCCCCCCCCCCCCCCCCCACTTCCCTACCCACCTATCCCAATTTTTTTTCATTGTGATTTGTGTGTGTGTGTGTGTGTGTGTGTGTGTGTGTGTGTGTGTGTGCGTGCGTGCGTGCGTGCATGCGTGTATTTTTACATTTCTCTGAAATTCACAAAGTCGAGGAGAATGGGAGCCCTGATTTGTAATGGTGCAACAACTATCAGTATCACTATTATCGGCCTTCACGGAAGGTTAGGGGAAACAAAAAGAGTGAACCTACCCACCAAACTTTTTTCCCAAATTATCAAACCCACAATTTTTTTTCCCCCTTTGGCCTTGTAAAGATTTCTTCCTTAGCAACATCTTTGTCTTTGTCTATACAGAATTTACTTCCCAACTTCACGTTTGAAGATTTGTTTCTCTGCAACATTTTTGCCATTATCTATAGTGTACAGATAAAAATTCCCCAACAAAGGCTCACCCCCTATACAGACTTGATAATCCACAAAATGTTTATTTTCATTACTTATTCCAGACTCTGTCCCTATAAAGATTTGATTCTTTGGAACATGCTTGTTTTCCTTATGTACTTCCGAAGACTCCTTCCACATAAAGACTTCATTCTCAGGAAGATGGTTGTTTTCCCACTTCACTTCTAAAGGCTCCCTTCCTCTAAGAATATTTGCTTGATCCTCAGGCACATGTTTATCTATCTTTAAACAAATGTACTCTTACGAAAAAAGAAACTCTCACTATAAGTGGAAAGACTTGATGCTTTAGAACTTGTTTGTCTTTGTCTCAATATATATATATATATATATAATTATAAACAAAGCTTGCTCGTATGTCTCAGATTGTAGAAATAGGGGGGTGGTAAGCCTTCATATCTGCAGTGGTAGATGATTCTGCCTAACTGACAGTATGTGCTTGAGTGGGGTGAATGGGGAATAATAAATGCTTCTCAAAATGAACCTTCAGCAAGCTTATAGTCTCCAAAGAGGGAGACCATCTCCAATGGGGAGAAAGCTCACTAACATATAACTCCTGGTCAGATACCGGTATTTCGAAACCTGATTGTTTCTCCTCAGTGAACGCGGAAAGTGGTAATTTGACTCCTCTGCCTTTTCGGTTTACGAAGAATGCTATACCAGAAAAAGCTGGTGTGCAATACCATAGTATGTTTGATGAGTTTTCAAAAAACTAACTAAAGGTGCCACCTAAGAAGCAAAAGAAAATCATGAAAGAGCAAAACAAGCTACATTTTTCTTGTGAAAAGTAGAAAATATAAATATAAAAAACCTAACCTCTTAGACACAAGTGCTGAGGGCCAGTTCTTGGAATGAATCCGCAAGGGACTAAATTACAATGAAACAATAAATTCCAAGGATAAGTCCAAGGATAAGTACCAAGAAATATTGCAAAGCTTGCTCTTATCCAGATTGTAGAAATAGGGGGGGTGGTAAGCCTTCATACAGAGCATTCTGCTAACTGACAGTATGTGAAATTCACCCACTCAAGCACATACTGTCAGTTAGGCAGAATCATCTACCACTGCAGATATGAAGGCTTACCACCCCATTTCTACAATCTGAGACATAAGAGCAAGCTTTGTTTATAATTCAATATTTCTTGCAGTCATTGCAACACCTAGCTGCTCTGTAAGTTGCTGGAACTGTGCTAGGTACTTATCCTTGGAATTTATTGTTTCCTTATATATATATATATATATATATATATAACCAAAAAGGCAGAGGAGTCAAAATTACCACTTTCCGCGGTCACTGAGGAGAAACAATCAGGTTTCAAAATACCGGTATCTGACAGGAGTTATATGTTAGTGAGCTTCCTCCCCATTGGAGATTGTCTCCTGCTTCGGAGACTATAAGCTTGTTCAAGGTTCATTTTGGGAAGCATTTATCATTCCCCATTCACCCACTCAAGCACATACTGTCAGTTAGGCAGAATTATCTACCACTGCAGATATGAAGGCTTATCACCCCCCTATTTCTACAATCTAAGACATAAGAGCAAGCTTTGTTTATCATCAATATATATATATATATATATTATATATATATATATTTCCAAACAAAGAATTTCTCTCTATCAGTATCAGCACAAAGATTCGATCAGTCGATGTTCTGAAACATGCCTGTCTTTGTCAAACAGACATAATACTACTAAAGAAAGACTACCACTTAGAAAGACCCCCCCCCCCCCCCCCCCCCCCCCCCCCCTTAACATTTTTCACTTTTTCAACCATCGTGTCAGCTCCCCACACATTTTTTATTTCATGGAATAGCTTACCCCCTTATTTATCCCCTTAAGCTTTCTGAAAGGTGTAAATCTCAACTTTTTAGCAGGTATACAGACTACTGAAAACTTGCGGTTACCGCTTATTGAATGTTTGATGACCTCTCTGACAAAAGCAGTTCATCATTTTGATTTAGTAGCTGA
This sequence comes from Conus betulinus, assembly GCA_016801955.1. Classification (NCBI taxonomy): domain Eukaryota; kingdom Metazoa; phylum Mollusca; class Gastropoda; order Neogastropoda; family Conidae; genus Conus; species Conus betulinus. The sequence continues at coordinate 258,403 of JADBJO010001375.1, read as the reverse complement.
GCTTGCTGATTTGTTTTTCTTGCCAACCAAATTCTTCAAGCCAAAACACTTGAAAAGATTCATCACAATGCACCTTTTTGGTGTGGGGCTGTGGTAGACGATGATTCAGTGACAGTGTCATCATGAAGCTCGTCATATTATGAACTTGAACATTCTTCTTTACTTCACTGTCCTTTATTTTTTTTCCCTCTCACTCTCTCTCTCTCTGAGTGTGTGTGTGTGTGTGTGTGTGTGTGTGTGTGTGTGTGTGTGTGTGTGTGTGTGTGTGTGTTTGTTTTGTGTGTGTGTGTGTGTATGTGTGTGTGAGTGAGTGTGTGAGTGAGTCAATTCCCTATGGCTATAGATGAAAATCTTCATCCAAAACCAATGACACACACAGAAGAAAACCTGTGACAACAGCAGTTCATTGCTCTCTGTAAGTTATAACCAGTGTGCTGAGCTTAATTGGTCCTTCATCAATTATCCCAACAACATCTTATGAACAACCTTCTCAGTTTCCACCAGCCATCTTGTGCGTGCTGGGTATAGAACAAAAACTGCTCTCATCTGATCCTTAAATGACATTCTGACATCTCTTCATGATGACAAAGTATATTTCTTCTTCTCCTAAATCTGTCAGCAGCTTTCAACACAACTGATCCTGAAATTTTGTTTCCATGTCTAAGCACAAACTCAAGCATATGTGACACTGCTCTCAATTGGCTTAGACTGTGTCTGTCAAACAGACAGTAGTTTGTCCTTATAAACAAGAGACAGTCTTCTAAAATGTCATCAGACTTTGGCATTCCCCAGGGTTCTCTGCTAGGTCCAATACTTTTTGTCATGTACACAACGCCCCTGACCAAGACTATTAACAAAACCTTCCTGATCACCATAAAAAATGTTTGCTGATAACACTCAGCTCCAACATTCTGACATGCTAGATAACTATGATAATCTTGTCAAAAATCTTCAATATTGTGTCAAAGAGTGGATGTCTAATTACATGATAAAATCAAACAATGATAAAATAGAAGCTGTCCAAAAATGTTGGTGTCTTCCTGTTTCCTGTCAAGATACGACTACTGCCATACTCTTCTCTGCTGTATAACTGCAACCTTACTCCAGCTACTGCAGCATGTTCAAAATTCAGTGTTTGTTGTCTACAAGGCACCAAAGCATCATACTTTGTATCTCTTGAATAAATTACACTGGCTCAAAATCAAGGACAGTATTCAGTATAAATCTGTGTGTGTATGTCTCTAGAAGATTATCATATGTGAAGCACCTGCCAATCTTTCTGGCTTCTTCATAATATATTCTTACCAAGCCCCTCCTGTTCTTCCTCTTACAACCAAATTTTTCGAATTCCTTCATATAATCAAAAAAAGAAAAGTTCTCGGTCATTCTAATTTTCTGCAGCGATACACTAGAATTTACTACCTTTCCAACAACGTCTTGCCCCTTCCTTCCCGACTCTCAAGTCTGCTCTTAAAACTTATCTGTTGGAATGTTGGTTTGCAGAATACAACCTGATGTGTTACTAAATTGCTTCCTGTGTCATATACACATTTGTTTGTGCACAAATGGGCCGTCACTATATTATACAGTGTGTTTATGTATGCGACACTATGACACTGAGTGCCAGTGTGTGTGTGTGTGTGTGTGTGTGTGTGTGTGTGTGTGTGTGAGTGTGAGACAGACAGAAGAAGAGAGAGAGAGAGAGAGAGAGAGAGAGAGAGAGAGAGAGAGAGAGAGAGGAGAGAGAATATATTTAACATGTGCAAGTGAGCGCATATATTTATGCCTCATGAGTAAAGAAACCTCTGTGTGTGTGTGTGTGTGTGTGTGTGTGTGTGTGTGTGTGTGTGTGTGTGTGTGTGCGTGTGTGTGTGTGTGTGTGTGTGTGTGTGTGTGTGTGTGTGTGTGTGTGTGTGTGTGTGTGTGTGTGTGTGTGTTTTGCATATACTTCAGATACTGATTTGTTAAAAATTGTAAAGCACGCAGTAGCCTACATTGTTAGAATAGGCGCTACAGACATTGTCTTCAATATTATGTTGCATCTACAATGGAAGAATGTAACAAGATTACAGCTGTCCACAAATATTGCTTGTCAGTATGTCACCAATAACTGCTCAGCTCTGAAAGTGCACAATAACAAACACATATTTCCATGAGTCAACTTTTGTACACCCTTCGTATAGATCTGCATTCCCAAGTATGTTTTGAAATTAAAATTTAAATTATACTAGTTTGGATGATGAAGCAGCAAGTAACATCTGATGTCATTTTGTTTATAGCATGGCCTATGGGGGTGGCCACCACTGGACTGCTCTTAAATAAAATAAAAATAAATGCACAAAATGAAGTATCAAAACTATAATTCAAATCAAGCCATCTAATTAAAGACTGTGCAGATGTCATTAATTTTTTTTCCTTTGATTTTGGACTGCAAGATTTCCTCTTAACCCTCCCATCTAAAACTCTTATCCGTTATCAGCAAGTACTTAATCCATGGCTGTATAATCTTCCTTTGGTTGGCCTAAATTCAAATTTGGATGTCCATGTCTGTGGAAAAATGGATTAGGGCCATATGTATGCCCTTTCTTCTTGTTTTAGGTGAGGAAGCAATGAGTTGTTGCTTTGATTTACATAGTAGTGGCTATGCATTGCAAATATGTGGACGAAAGAAGGAAACAACCTATGATTTTCTGCAACTGAGGCTTAAGCATATTTACCACTTCTGTGATTTTCAGGAAGAATTTCCACGAGCACACGAAAAGTGACGTGGTTTAATAACTTAAATGATGACACCACCACACACACGTATCTTGTGAACACATCAACATCTAGCTAGCACCACCTACATTTTTTTCTTCTGAATTTACTAAGCGTGACTTCGATGCTTTGTGGTCTTCGTATTCGCTGTATCATGTCACCAAACAATGCAAGCGTAATGAGTGAAACGTAAACATGAACTTACGAAACTACGAGACTGACGGATGCTTCCAAAACTTGAATCAAGTAAATCTTTCATCTCATTTCATGATTTGTGCCACAAAACCATCACTTCAAAATATTCGAAAAATGAAAAAAGAAATGACTGATCCTTGTTGTCTGTTTTCTTGACCGATTTTAGGATAAATCACACATTCAAACTGACTAACGCTTCACGTTTGCGACCGTTTGGAGCGATGGGAATTCCCCGTTGTTACGTTTACGCATGCGTCCTCGTAGTCTTTCCGTCAGCGAGGGAGAACGATGTGTCCTTATTTTTGCCAAGACGAATGCAATACAAAACTGAACCCAACATGAAAATAACATTTCTTGGACTTATCTGAAATGCTTACGCGCATGGGACAAGTTACGTTCCAAATAGATCATAGGGATGCAACACACGCACACACACACACACACACACACACACTGACGAGATCTTTGTGGGCCAAAATTCAGTATGCTTGTTCCTTTCTACACGTCTGAGCGTAATTGGCGTCACACAAGCAAAGCCGTGAAGGACCAAGTGGCATCGGAACGTGAAAAACATCTTCATCGTAGCCTTGCCTTAACTTGCATTTGGTTTATTCCCACCCCCACCCCCCCCCACCTGCTTTATTATTCTTCAAATTTTCAACGTTAATCTGATGTCCATGTTAACACGCACCTTCAACGGGGGCAAGTGTATGCATTACATATGGGAACCTATGACCCGGAAACTCTTTTACACCGGGATGTAGCAAGACTGGCTTATCCAGGACCCAAAGCAGACCCTTTCTTTTAAGCGGAGCCGTAACTCAATTCAACTGAACCTACTCTATATGAAACCTTATTTTAAAAATAAACAAATTAAAAACAAGATAAATTGTGCTTCCATTCGGGAGACCTTAGAGTTGTCTTCTCCTCTCTCTCCGTCCATAATGGAAAGATCATCTCCCTTCAAGTTTGTGTGTGTTTGTCTTTATCAGTCACTGACGTGCTGGCTGAGGTTTCGCACTGTTCTTTAATGATCGAGACCCAGTCCTTGCGGTAAGTCCTTTAGGTGAGAGGGGATGGGATGTCAATGCTTTGGGCTGTTTATTCGCACGCGACAGTGCAATCACCACATCAGCTCATCCATGGGTATGAATCAGTGTCCCGTCATGTCTTTTTTTGACGGGTTGCTTGCGCAGTTTTAATTGGTTAAAGGGCTTATTATTACCCACCAGGTACTTGCGCATTTTTAATTAGTGTGCATATAGGTGATTGCAGACGTCTAAATAACATAGTGTTTACAATTTTAGACTATTATCATAAAAGAAGAGAAGAGGACGATGTGGTTACATAGAACAAAAATAAGGACAGATGAATTATAGGACAGTAACTATGAAAAATAGAGAAAAATAACTAAAGTAATCTAACTTACGATTATGATTATAAAATGTTCCTTAATGGACTTTCCAAAAGGTGTCTCGTTAATTTAACAAGAGAATAACTGGCAACGAATCTAAAAAGTCAAACACATTAACATGCCCAGTGTCAGCACTTGGTATAACACCATTCAAAAAGGGTTTCGACAGTTCACAATCAAAAAATCACATGTTGAACTGAAAGATCCCCACGACATACACACTTAACAGTCTGGCAATACTTGGTTCGTAGGGAATTACATAAAAGTCTAAAAGCCAGGCTTGAAACCGGTCGGCTAATCGACACAAAGTTTGACAGAGTTTGCTGACGAGGTTTTGATGAGGAACTGTATTGACTCCAGAAATCCCTTTCGATGATATGACTAATTTTCCTTGTGTGACAAAGGACAGTCAACCTTAATACTACCTAATTCTTTGCTCCCCTTTTTGCTGCTCTATCTGCTTGATCGTTAAAAATGAAGGAGGTGTGCGCGATGGGACCCACGAAAATACAACATTAGTACCTTTCATGTAAAGACAGTGCAACATGTACTTAATCTCAAATAATAATTCCTCTCTCTGTGTATTTTCAAAACAATGCAAACTTTTTAATACTGACTGTGAATCAACACAAAACAGGATATTAAATATTGAGACTGGCAAGGAAATTAAAATAATTAATGCCATCAGGACAGCAACAAGTTCAGCTGTAAATATGGAATGACCCTTACCTAAATAATATGATTTTTTTCAGCTTTGTAATCTGGAATTACAAAGCCAGATCCCGCACTACCATCATCAAGAACTGAGAGCCGTCAGTGTATACTTTCAAATAGTTAGTAAACTTTTCTTCCATGTCAATTTTGACAGATGCTGCTAACACATGGCGACATCGCTTTATTTAGATCAGAAGAAAAAAATGTTAACTTTTACTTCCGTTAGTTCCCAAGGGGGTACCGGCGGACCCAGTACGCGAGGCGCTACCTCGTGTGGGTTAATCTTTGATGAATTAAAAACGTCCGAAAACATATGAACGAAGCGTCTCTAAATTTGAATTTTTCTGTGCATTTTCGAAAAATCAATGTCGGATCGTGTATTTAACTCTTCGAGGTCGTCCACGGCAATCCGTCTCACTACATATTTTACAGAACTTATTTTCCTTTCTTCATCAAGTGGCAAAAGGCCTGCTATCTTATAAACTTCAGAGGACTTAGTGTGCACAGGTACACCCAGGGACAACTTTACAGCTTTACTGTCAATTCTTTGAAGTTTCTTTAAATGCGATCGCGGAGCTGAAAAGAATACCTCCTGTCCGTAAGTCAATCTTGATCGTACAAGATTGCTAAATGTTGCTAAATGCAACAAAATTTTGGGATCCTGTCCCCATGGAGAGTGACTGACAATTTTTAGAAAATTCAAACTTTTAACCGCTTTAGTAACTATCGAGTCTATATTTTTTTTTCAGTTTAGTTTTGGTGTAAGTAGGACGCCTAAAAATTTTACTTCAAGTTTATAAAAAATTTTCCCGTCCTCCCAGAA